>JARQOD010002404.1:47939-78336 GCA_033576555.1 Oophaga sylvatica
GAGAAGAACCCCCAAAAAGGGACAGGGAGCACGGGAAAGGAGAAGACGGGGGGGAGGGAAGGCAGGCGAGGAGAAGAGGGGACGGGAAAAGGGGAGGGGAGGGGAAAACAGAAAGGACAACGAGCGGGGGAAAAGGGGAAGAACAGGAGAGGAAACGGGGGAGGACGGGAAAAGGAAGGGGAGAAAGCGGGGGGACGGAGGGGAGAGGACGGGAGGCATTTATAGAACTTTTTTCTCGAGGTGGAATATTTTCTTGTGGAGCTGTCAGGGGACGTCAGCCCCTTTTTGGAAAAGAAAAAGTGCGATCTGTTATTATGTGCATATTTGATTTGTTCCCCCACAGTCTGTCCAAAAAACCCTTTTCCATCATCCCCCCATTCTTTCACCCTTTCCCCATCACCCATCCATTCTTTTCTTTCCTTTCCCATCACCCATTATCCCCCAAACTTTTTCCCAAACCCATCCATTCATTCATCCTTCCATATCCACCCATTCTTTCACCCTTTCCCCTCATCCATTTTTTCATTCATCCTTCCATCACCACCCAAAAAATTCATCCTTCCACATCCTTTCCTTTTCATTCACCCTTTCCCATCACCATCCATTCATCCTTCCATCACCCATCCTTTCTTTCACCCTTTCCATCATCCATCCTTTCTTTCCTTCATCATCCATCCATTCATTCATCCTTCCATCATCCATCCATTCATTCATCCTTCCATCATCCATTATCCCTCCATCCATCCTTCCATCATCCATCCATTCATTCATCCTTCCATCATCCATCCATTCATTCATCCTTCCATCATCCATCCATTCATTCATCCTTCCATCATCCATTATCCCTCCATCCATCCTTCCATCGTTGTTTTATTCATGTACAGTATCTATAGAAAAAAATGATAAAGCATCAAAAACAAAGTGTAAGTATATGTGCAGGTATATAGTGCAGGTGTATATAGGTATATAGTACAGTATATAGTGCGGCATATATGTATTAGTGCAGGTATATATAGGTATATAGTGCAGGTATATATAGGTATATAGTGCAGTATATAGTATAGGTATATAGTGCAGGTGTATATAGGTATATAGTACAGTATATAGTGCAGGCATATATAGTATATAGTGCAGGTATAAATAGGTATATAGTGCAGGTATAATAGTATATAGTGCAGGTATATATAGGTATATAGTGCAGGTATATATGCAGGTATATAGTAATAGGTATATAGTGCAGGTGTATATAGGTATATAGTACAGTATATAGTGCAGGCATATATAGGTATATAGTGCAGGTATATATAGGTATTTAGTGCAGGTATATATAGGTATATAGTGCAGGTATATAGTATAGGTATATAGTGCAGGTATATAATAGGTATATAGTGCAGGTATATATAGGTATATAGTGCAGGTATATAGTGCAGGTATATAGTATAGGTATATAGTGCAGGTGTATATAGGTATATAGTCAGTATATAGTGCAGGCATATATTAGGTATATAGTGCAGGTATATATAGGTATATAGTGCAGGTATATATAGGTATATAGTGCAGGTATATAGTATAGGTATATAGTGCAGGTGTATATAGGTATATAGTACAGTATATAGTGCAGGTATATAGTATAGGTATATAGTGCAGGTGTATATAGGTATATAGTACAGTATATAGTGCAGGTATATAGTATAGGTATATAGTGCAGGTGTATATAGGTATATAGTACAGTATATAGTGCAGGCATATATAGGTATATAGTGCAGGTATATATAGGTATTTAGTGCAGGTATATATAGGTATATAGTGCAGGTATATAGTATAGGTATATAGTGCAGGTATAAATAGGTATATAGTGCAGGTATAATAGGTATATAGTGCAGGTATTATAGGTATATAGTGCAGGTATATAGTGCAGGTATATAGTATAGGTATATAGTGCAGGTGTATATAGGTATATAGTACAGTATATAGTGCAGGCATATATATAGGTATATAGTGCAGGTATATATAGGTATATAGTGCAGGTATATAGGTATATAGTGCAGGTATATAGTATAGGTATATAGTGCAGGTGTATATAGGTATATAGTACAGTATATAGTGCAGGCATATATAGGTATATAGTGCAGGTATAAATAGGTATATAGTGCAGGTATAAATAGGTATATAGTGCAGGTATATATAGGTATATAGTGCAGGTATATAGTGCAGGTATATAGTATAGGTATATAGTGCAGGTGTATATAGGTATATAGTACAGTATATAGTGCAGGCATATATAGGTATATAGTGCAGGTATATATAGGTATTTAGTGCAGGTATATGCAGGTATATAGTTCTGGTTATATATATGTATATAGTGCCAGCCTACAGGTTGCAACTCACCATCCTATGGTAAATGTATGTGTATTTATTGCTCCATGTGAACAGGTGCCAATATTTTGGTTTGACAAAGGCTCGCTTGCACCTGAGCTGAAATGATGCCACCTGTTCACATGGGACAATAAACACCAGGTTTTTTGTATGGCATCTTGTATCGAGTGCTTGTATTTCTTTTTTATTCATCCATCCAGTGGTGGGCACGGACAGAAGAGGACCTTTGTGTAGGAACAATGTATGGGCCCTTTACTGTCCAGTAATGTCTGGGACAGGAGCCACTTGCTGCTCTGGAGGTGATAGTGGCCCCTTACTTCTTGGGCCCCTGTTCCGCTGCACCAATGTTATGGCCGCCCCACCGTCTGCCGGTCGATCCGTCCGTCCACAGGATGACCCCGGTACAGTCCTCTGTCCGTCCACAGGATGACCCCGATCCAGTCCTCCGTCCGTCCCCAGGATGACCCCGGTACAGTCCTCTGTCCGTCCACAGGATGACCCCGGTACAGTCCTCTGTCCGTCCACAGGATGACCCCGGTACAGTCCTCTGTCCGTCCACAGGATGACCCCGGTCCAGTCCTCTGTCCGTCCACAGGATGACCCCGGTCCAGTCCTCTGTCCGTCCACAGGATGACCCCGGTCCAGTCCTCCGTCCGTCCACACGATGACCCCGGTCCAGTCCTCCGTCTGTCCCACAGGATACCCCGGTCCAGTCCTCCATCCGTCCACAGGATGACCCCGGTCCAGTCCTCCATCCGTCCACAGGATGAACCCCGGTCCAGTCCTCCATCCACAAGGATGACCCCGGTCCAGTCCTCCGTGCGTCCACAGGATGACCCCGGCCCAGTCCTCCTCCGTCCACAGGATGACCCCGGTCCAGTCCTCCTCCGTCCACAGGATGATCCCGGTCCAGTCCTCCGTCCACAGGATGACCCTGGTCCAGTCCTCCGTCCGTCCACAGGATGACCCGACCCAGTCCTCCTCCGTCCACAGGATGACCCCGGTCCAGTCCTCCTCCGTCCACAGGATGACCCCGGATCAGTCCTCCATCCGTCCACAGGATGACCCCGGTCCAGTCCTCCGTCCACAGGATGACCCCGGTCCAGTCCTCCGTTCGTCCACAGCATGACCCGGTCCAGTCCTCCATCTGTCCACAGATGACCGTGGTCCAGTCCTCCGTCGTCCACAGGATGACCCGGTCCAGTCCTCCGTCCGTCCACAGGATGACCCCGGTCCAGTCCTCCTTGCGTCCACAGGATGACCCCGGCCCAGTCCTCCTCCGTCCACAGGATGACCCCGGTCCAGTCCTCCATCCGTCCACAGGATGACCCCGGTCCAGTCCCTCCCCCCCCCCCCCCGTTCGTCCACAGGATGAACCCGGTCCAGTCCTCTGTTCGTCCACAGGATGACCCTAGTCCAGTCCTCCATCCGTCCACAGGATGACCCCGGTCCAGTCCTCCGTCCGTCCACAGGATGACCCCGGTCCAGTCCTCCGTCCATCCACAGGATGACCCCGGTCTAGTCCTCCGTCCGTCCACAGGATGACCCCGGTCCAGTCCTCTGTCCGTCCACAGGATAACCCCGGTCCAGTCCTCCGTCCATCCACAGGATGACCCTGGTCCAGTCCTCCATCCGTCCACAGGATGACCCCGGTCCAGTCCTCCGTCCATCCACAGGATGACCCCGGTCCAGTCCTCCGTCCGTCCACAGGATGACCCCGGTCCAGTCCTCTGTCCGTCCACAGGATAACCCCGGTCCAGTCCTCCGTCCATCCACAGGATGACCCTGGTCCAGTCCTCCGTCCGTCCACAGGATGACCCTGGTCCAGTCCTTCGTCCGTCCACAGGATGACCCTGGTCCAGTCCTCCGTCCATCCACAGGATGACCCTGGTCCAGTCCTCCGTCCGTCCACAGGATGACCCCGGTCCAGTCCTCCGTCCGTCCACAGGATGACCCTGGTCCAGTCCTCCATCCGTCCACAGGATAACTCCGGTCCAGTCCTCCGTTCGTCCACAGGATGACCCTGGTCCAGTCCTCCGTCCGTCCACAGGATAACCCTGGTCCAGTCCTTCGTCCGTCCACAGGATGACCCCGGTCCAGTCCTCCGTCCGTCCACAGGATGACCCCGGTCCAGTCCTCCGTTCGTCCACAGGATGACCCTGGTCCAGTCCTCCGTCCGTCCACAGGATGACCCTGGTCCAGTCCTCCATCCGTCCACAGGATAACCCCGGTCCAGTCCTCCGTTCGTCCACAGGATGACCCTGGTCCAGTCCTCCCTGCTGCCTCCAGTGACGCTTTTCTTGCAGTGAATCTCCTCTTGAGCGTCTCCAGTAATCTTCTCCCCGTTCCGCAGACGCCCCGGTGCCGCTGCCGCGCGCTGCGGTGGATTCACGCTGTAATTACGTTTGTTCCGCCAAGTGATGTGCAGGGTTTATTTTTTATGATAGAAGGACGAGATATGAAAATCGCTATTTTCAGCCTGTTATTAAGGTGGAAATCGTTGTAATTTAGAATCGGGAAAACTTTCTCTCCGCAGTGATTCACGTCCGCTGTCAGCCGCGCTGTCACAATATAGAAACGATTTGCTGCAACTTGTGGTTCTCACACTGTTAGGGAACTACAACTCTCAGCATGCTTCCTTACCTTACCTTGTGCTGGAGATGAGATATCAGTTGGATACAAATGTTACTTTTTTTTTTCTATCATGTAGCAATTTTTAAAGTGACAGATCAGGCAAAACAGAAAATATGTCCCAACCCGAAATCTCTCTGCAATATGGATCCGTGCAGGAGTCTTCAGGCTGGACCCAAGACGTGGCCTCCTGGGGAGACCCAAAATGGGCCGAATCTGGGGTACAAGGACATTTGGGCTGTGGGGGTAATCTGGGAACCTGTATGATCACTGCTGGCCTGATCTAGGATCCTAGGGGCTCAGTAAACTTAGGCGGCAGAACATGGAGTGCTGCTTGGGATATTTTAGGACAGAATTGAACGTGTCATTTTTTTTTACGCCTTTATTAAATAATTTATTGGTGACAATGATCTCAGCCCGTTCTGATTGTTAGGGGAGGATGTCTCATGACTCTTGAGATGTGAAGGGAATCAAACCCAGTGCGACACTTTGTTCAATTTGACACAAATGACGGCAGCGAAGACAGAACAAAGCGAGATTGTGTAAAGTCCCCCGTAATAACTTCCCTCTTCAGGTGCCGGATTCATCAGTACTTGGTGCTATAAATTCACACCAAACTTTTAGAACATTTTTTGTCATTTTCAATTTCTGCCAACTCAGCGCCTCTTTCAGCAAAGCCAAGTCACAAACGACAGCTTCTTTTTGGCAGAAATGTTCCCGGGATTTTGTGACATTTATTCCCCAGTAGATTCTCTGGCTCATCTTTGCTTGATAATGTTGTGGCCCTATAGGATCAATTCCCATGCGCCGGGGTCTGACTGCTGGGACCCCCACTCATCCTGAGAACGGGGCATTGACGAGCCCTGTCTGAATGAAGTGGAGGTTGAGCATACGCACCGCAGCATTATTCACTCCCTATGGGCCACGATGCGCATGCTCGACCTCCTCTCCATTCATACAGGGCTCGGAGCACTCAGACCCCAAGTGATTGGAAATGTGCCCCTTCCTTCCCCTATGGAGGGGGCAGAACCTCCAAACTTGGCACAAACCCTTTAAGTGCATATTGTACGTCTGGACTGGAACGTCGACCTTTGGAGATGCTACAAATAAATGGCGTGCACTCTATTGGGTATAGGGTAGGTGCAGGCTGAACCTGGAAAAAATCCAGTCGCAGTCATATACAGGAGAAAACAGCCGCACGCAAAGTATGGTTTTTCATATGCGGAAAACGGAAAATGTTATTAAAATCACCACAGCAAAAAACCATAATGTGTCGAGGTAACGTTTCGACCCACTTAAGGGCCTTTATCAAACCTCACTGTAAGAGATAAATATACGAGTAGAAATTAGTAACACACAGGAAACGGTGCTATACACAGATTAAAGAGCTGTACAAAATAGTGTAAGATGTTTACAAAATATATACAGAATATACACAAAAAATAATTGCCTTATATATCTGGAGAATAAAGAATGCGGCGAAAAAGTACATACTAGGAATACAAAAAAAATTATTTTTTGTGTATATGCTGTATATATTTTGTAAACATCTTACTTGGGCACTGGAAGGCGCAGCAGTGACTCCGGTACGAGGACCTTCAGGATCCTCATTTACTTCGCTGCATCCGGAAACCCTTCAGGTTTTGTAACGAATCTACACTGAAAAAACTCAGCAAAGACACAAAGTGTGTACACAGACTTATCATTCTGACTGCTCAGTCAGCGTCGCACTCATTGCACTTCATTATTATAATGTGCTATCAATTATATAGCTTATTTTTATATAATGAAATCTAATTATTTATTCAAATACTTTATTTAGTCGCAGATATTGCATATATTATATTATTGAATATTTCTATATGACGCTATTGCTCTGGTCACTTTCTGGCACTATATGGCGACTACTCTCTTGTCACTTTTTTCACTTTATGACAGTATTACTACAATCTGGTCACTTTCTGGCACTATATGACGATATTACTACAATCTGGTCACTTTTAGCACTATATGACGATATTACTACAATCTGGTCACTTTGGGCACTATATGACGATATTACTACACTCTGGTCACTTTCTGTCACTATATGACGATTTACTACACTCTGGTCACTTTCTGGCACTATATGACGATATTACTACACTCTGGTCACTTTGGGCACTATATGACGATATTACTACACTCTGGTCACTTTCTGGCACTATATAACGATATTACTACACTCTGGTCACTTTCTGGCACTATATGACGATATTACTACATCTGTCACTTTCTGCACTATATGACGATATTACTACACTCTGGTCACTTTTGGCACTATATGACGATATTACTACACTGAACACTTCTAGCACTATATGACATATTACTACACTCTGGTCACTTTGGCACTATATGACGATATTACTACCTCTGTCACTTTGGCACTATATGACAATTACTACACTCTGGTCACTTTCTGGCACTATATGACGATATTACTACACTCTGGTCACTTTCTGGCACTATATGACGATATTACTACACTCTGGTCACTTTGGCACTATATGACAATTTATACACTCTGGTCATTTCTGGCACTATATGACGATATTACTACACTCTGGTCACTTCTGGCACTATATGACGATATTACTACACTCTGTCACTTCTGGCACTATATGACATATTACTACACTCTGGTCACTTCTGGCACTATATGACGATATTACTACACTCTGGTCACTTTCTGGCACTATATGACGATTTTTTTTTTTTTTTTTTTTTTTTTTTTTTTTTTTTTTTTTTTTTTTTTTTTTTTTTTTTTTTTTTTTTTTTTTTTTTTTTTTTTTTTTTTTTTTTTTTTTTTTTTTTTTTTTTTTTTTTTTTTTTTTTTTTTTTTTTTTTTTTTTTTTTTTTTTTTTTTTTTTTTTTTTTTTTTTTTTTTTTTTTTTTTTTTTTTTTTTTTTTTTTTTTTTTTTTTTTTTTTTTTTTTTTTTTTTTTTTTTTTTTTTTTTTTTTTTTTTTTTTTTTTTTTTTTTTTTTTTTTTTTTTTTTTTTTTTTTTTTTTTTTTTTTTTTTTTTTTTTTTTTTTTTTTTTTTTTTTTTTTTTTTTTTTTTTTTTTTTTTTTTTTTTTTTTTTTTTTTTTTTTTTTTTGTCACTTCTGGCACTATATGACGATATTACTACACTCTGGTCACCTTTGGCACTATATGACGATATTACTACACTCTGGTCACTTTCTGTCACTATATGACGATATTACTACACTCTGGTCACTTTCTGGCACTATATGACGATATTACTACACTCTGGTCACCTTTGGCACTATATGACGATATTACTACACTCTGATCACTTTCTGGCACTATATGACGATATTACTACACTCTGCTCACTATCTGGCACTATATGACGATATTACTACACTCTGGTCACTTTCTGGCACTATATGACGATATTACTACACTCTGCTCACTATCTGGCACTATATGACGATATTACTACACTCTGGTCACTTTCTGGCACTATATGACGATATTACTACACTCTGGTCACCTTTGGCACTATATGACGATATACTACACTCTGGTCACCTTTGGCACTATATGACGATATTACTACACTCTGGTCACTTTCTGGCACTATATGACGATATTACTACACTCTGCTCACTATCTGGCACTATATGACGATATTACTACACTCTGGTCACTTTCTGGCACTATATGACGATATTACTACACTCTGGTCACTTTCTGGCACTATATAACGATATTACTACACTCTGGTCACTATCTGGCACTATATGACAATATTACTACACTCTGGTCACTTTCTGGCACTATATGACGATATTACTACACTCTGGTCACCTTTGGCACTATATGACGATATTACTACACTCTGGTCACTTTCTGTCACTATATGACGATATTACTACACTCTGGTCACTTTCTGGCACTATATGACGATATTACTACACTCTGGTCACCTTTGGCACTATATGACGATATTACTACACTCTGATCACTTTCTGGCACTATATGACGATATTACTACACTCTGCTCACTATCTGGCACTATATGACGATATTACTACACTCTGGTCACTTTCTGGCACTATATGACGATATTACTACACTCTGCTCACTTTCTGGCACTATATGACGATATTACTACACTCTGGTCACTTTCTGGCACTATATGACGATATTACTACTCTCTGATCACTTTTGGCACTATATGACGATATTACTACACTCTGGTCACTTTCTGGCACTATATGACGATATTACTACACTCTGGTCACCTTTGGCACTATATGACGATATTACTACACTCTGGTCACTTTCTGTCACTATATGACGATATTACTACACTCTGGTCACTTTCTGGCACTATATGACGATATTACTACACTCTGGTCACCTTTGGCACTATATGACGTATTACTACACTCTGATCACTTTCTGGCACTATATGACGATATTACTACACTCTGGTCACTTTCTGGCACTATATGACGATATTACTACTCTCTGATCACTTTTGGCACTATATGACGATATTACTACACTCTGATCACTTTTGGCACTATATGACGATATTACTACTCTCTGATCACTTTTGGCACTATATGACGATATTACTACTCTCTGATCACTTTTGGCACTATATGACGATATTACTACACTCTGCTCACTATCTGGCACTATATGACGATATTACTACACTCTGGTCACTTTCTGGCACTATATAACGATATTGCTACACTCTGGTCACTTTCTAGCACTATATGACGATATTACTACACTCTGCTCACTATCTGGCACTATATGACGATATTACTACTCTCTGATCACTTTTGGCACTATATGACGATATTACTACACTCTGGTCACTTTCTGGCACTATATGACGATATTACTACTCTCTGATCACTTTTGGCACTATATGACGATATTACTACACTCTGATCACTTTTGGCACTATATGACGATATTACTACTCTCTGATCACTTTTGGCACTATATGACGATATTACTACTCTCTGATCACTTTTGGCACTATATGACGATATTACTACACTCTGCTCACTATCTGGCACTATATGACGATATTTCTACACTCTGGTCACTTTCTGGCACTATATGACGATATTACTACTCTCTGATCACTTTTGGCATTATATGACGATATTACTACACTCTGCTCACTATCTGGCACTATATGACGATATTACTACACTCTGGTCACTTTCTGGCACTATATGACGATATTACTACTCTCTGATCACTTTTGGCACTATATGACGATATTACTACACTCTGGTCACTTTCTAGCACTATATGACGATATTACTACACTCTGGTCACCTTTGGCACTATATGACGATATTACTACACTCTGCTCACTATCTGGCACTATATGACGATATTACTACACTCTGGTCACTTTCTGGCACTATATGACGATATTAAACACTCTGGTCACTTTTCTAGCACTATATGACGATATTACTACACTCTGGTCACTTTCTGGCACTATATGACGATATTACTACACTCTGGTCACCTTTGGCACTATATGATGATATTACTACACTCTGCTCACTATCTGGCACTATATGACGATATTACTACACTCTGGTCACTTTCTGGCACTATATGACGATATTACTACACTCTGGTCACTTTCTAGCACTATATGACGATATTACTACACTCTGGTCACTTTCTGGCACTATATGACGATATTACTACACTCTGGTCACCTTTGGCACTATATGATGATATTACTACACTCTGCTCACTATCTGGCACTATATGACGATATTACTACACTCTGGTCACTTTCTGGCACTATATGACGATATTACTACACTCTGGTCACTTTCTGGCACTATATGACGATATTACTACACTCTGGTCACTTTCTAGCACTATATGACGATATTACTACACTCTGGTCACCTTTGGCACTATATGACGATATTACTACACTCTGGTCACTTTCTGGCACTATATGACGATATTACTACACTCTGGTCACTTTCTGGCACTATATGACGATATTACTACACTCTGGTCACTTTCTGGCACTATATGGACGATATTACTACCAGTGGCGTAGCAACTGTTCGTGGCGCCCGGGGCGGCAAATTTTAGGCCACACCCCTAGCCACACCCATTTCACTGGTCACACCCATATCCACGCCCTGACCACACCCACTTAGCACTGCTGATCACACTGTTTCATAAACAATAATTATTTATTACTTAGTCATGTACCCACGAGCTGCTCTCCCTAATGCTCTCAATGTACAGTGAAAAACTGAGAGAAGCAGGAAGAGAAGCTCGATGTCACAGGACCATAAGTATAAAAATCGCATATGAGTAAAGTGTCCGTGTGATGACTACTGGAACCTGCAGAGCTGAATCCTGACATTGCAGCTTCTGAATTCTCACAACGAATGCACTGCACACTTTAGGATTCTTCATTACCGGTGGCGAGAGTACACGGTCATGTCAGCACAAGCATGTGATTTATATACTTCTGGCCACATTCTGACTAGACATGCCCGGCCTCGCTCCGTTCATTTTCATTGAGTGAGGCCACACATGTCTAGTCAGCATGTGACTGCATGTATGTAAATCACCGGCACGAGAGAATCCTAACAGCGTGCAGTGCGCACTGTGAGAATTCAGAAATTGACTAATTCCTCATGTTTTTATTTATGTTAGGAGCATTAAAGGGGTTGTCCAGGTTTGTGCTGAGTCTGCAGTCATTCTATGTGACACAGACCTGGAGAACCCCTTTAATGCTCCTAACAAATAAAGACATGAGAATTAGTCAATTTCACAAATAATATTTACATCCAGGTACCTTATAGATGACGCTGTCTCTGGAGTCGTTCTCCTTTTCTTCATCTTGTCCAGATCCATGATGAGTTTTCTCATCCACAGCCGTCTCTGCAGATTTCCATCTTCTCCGCTCTTCTGCATCAACTCTCCACACGATGCCCTTAAAGACAGAAGAGTCATTATAATGCCCCTAAATAAAAATATCTGCAATATACTGTCGCCTCACACTATTCCCCTCCCTCCTCTCACTGTCTCCTCTCTCCTCTAAAATAACCCCCCATCGCCACTCCAAATCCCCCCACACATAATGTATCCCCCATCCCCACTCCAAACCCCCCCACACATAAAAGAACCCCCATCCCCACTCCAAATCCCCCCACACATAAAATAACCCCCATCGCCACTCCAAATCCCCCCACACATAATGTATCCCCCATCCCCACTCCAAACCCCCCCACACATAAAAGAACCCCCATCCCCACTCCAAATCCCCCCACACATAAAAGAACCCACATCCCCACTCTAAATCCCCCCCACACATAATGTATCCCCCATCCCCACTCCAAATCCCCCCACACATAAAAGAACCCCCATCCTCACTCGAAAACCCCCCCCCAATACACACACACTCACACAGTATGTCCCCCATTTATCTTCTGTGGTATCTTCAGCTCCATAATGGAGCACACTCACCACAAATGTTCACCCTTCTGGGCGCCGACGACGAGTGACGTCAGCAGCGTGATCACATGACCTGATCACGCTGCAGACGTCGCTCTGACCCGGCGGTCAGAGCTTCAATTGTACTGGATGTGAGAGAGATGTGAGTACTTCCGATCTCCTCCGTGCCGCCCCCACACATGTGCCGCCTGGGGCGGACCGCCCCCCCCGCCCCCCCCACGCTACGCCACTGATTACTACACTCTGGTCACCTTTGGCACTATATGACGATATTACTACACTCTGGTCACTTTCTGGCACTATATGACGATATTACTACACTCTGGTCACTTTCTAGCACTATATGACGATATTACTACACTCTGGTCACTTTCTGGCACTATATGACGATATCACTACACTCTGGTCACCTTTGGCACTATATGATGATATTACTACACTCTGCTCACTATCTGGCACTATATGACGATATTACTACACTCTGGTCACTTTCTGGCACTATATGACGATATTACTACACTCTGGTCACTTTCTGGCACTATATGACGATATTACTACACTCTGGTCACTTTCTAGCACTATATGATGATATTACTACACTCTGCTCACTATCTGGCACTATATGACGATATTACTACACTCTGGTCACTTTCTGGCACTATATGACGATATTACTACACTCTGGTCACTTTCTGGCACTATATGACGATATTACTACACTCTGGTCACTTTCTGGCACTATATGACGATATTACTACACTCTGGTCACTTTCTGGCACTATTATGACGATATTACTACACTCTGGTCACTTTCTGGCACTATATGACGATATTACTACACTCTGTCACTTCTGGCATATATGACGATATTACTACACTTGGTCACTTTCTGGCACTATATGACGATATTACTACACTTGGTCACTTTCTGGCACTATATGACGATATTACTACCTCTGTCACTTTTGGCACTATATGACGATATTACTACACTCTGTCACTTTCTGGCACTATATGACGATATTACTACACTCTGGTCACTTTTGGCACTATATGACGATATTTACACTCTGGTCACTTTCTGGCACTATATGACGATATTACTACACTTGATCACTTTCTGGCACTATATGACGATATTACTACACTCTGGTCACTTCTGGCACTATATGACGATATTACTACACTTGGTCACTTTCTGGCACTATATGACATATTACTACACTCTGTCACTTTCTGGCACTATATGACGATATTACTACACTCTGTCACTTTCTGGCATATATGACGATATTACTACACTCTTGTCACTTTTGGCACTATATGACATATTACTACACTCTGGTCACTTTCTGGGCACTATATGACGATATTACTACACTCTGGTCACTTTCTGGCACTATATGACGATATTACTACACTCTGCTCATTTTTGGCACTATATGACGATATTACTACACTTGTCACTTTTGGCACTATATGACGATATTACTACACTCTGGTCACTTTCTGGCACTATATGACGATATTACTACACTCTGGTCACTTTCTGGCACTATATGACGATATTACTACACTTGTCACTTTTGGCACTATATGACGATATTACTACATCTGGTCACTTTCTGGCACTATATGACGATATTACTACACTCTGGTCACTTTGGCACTATATGACGATATTACTACACTCTGCTCACTATCTGGCACTATATGACGATATTACTACACTTGGTCACTTTCTGGCACTATATGAGATATTACTACACTCTGTTCACTTTTGGCACTATATGACGATATTACTACACTCTGGTCACTTTCGGCACTATATGACGATATTACTACACTCTGTCACTTTCTGGCACTATATGAGATATTACTACACTCTGGTCACTTTCTGGCACTATATGACGATATACTACATTTCTGGTCACTTTTGGCACTATATGACGATATTACTACACTTGTCACTTCTAGCACTATATGACGATTTTATACACTCTGGTCACCTTTGGACTATATGACGATATTACTACACTCTGTCACTTTCTGGCACTATATGAGATATTACTAATTGGTGCATTTCTGCATATATAGAGTAATTACTACACTCTGTCACTTTCTGCACTATATGGATATTATACTCTGGTATTGGCACTATATGACTATTACTCCTTGTCACTTATCTGGCACTATAGACGTATTATACATTGGTCATTCTGGACTTATGCGATATTACTACATCTGTCACTTTCTGGCATATATGACGATATTACTACACTCTGGTACTTTCTGCACTATAGACGATATTATACACTCTGGTCACTTGGCACTATATGAGATATTACTACACTCTGGTCACTTTGGCACTATATGACGTATTTAATCTGGTCACTTTCTGGCACTATATGACGATATTACTACTCTTGTCACTTTTGGCACTATTGACGATATTACTACACTCTGGTCACTTTTGGACTATATACGATATTATACACTTGGTCACTTTCTGGCACTATTACGATATTACTACACTTGGTCACTTTCTGGCACTATATGACGATATTACTACATCTGGTCACTTTCTGGCATATATGACGATATTACTACCTCTGGTCACTTTCTGGCACTATATGACGATATTACTACACTGGTCTTTTGGCACTATATGCAATTCTACACTCTGTCACTTTGGCACTATATGACGATATTTACACTCTGGTCACTTTCTGGCACTATATGACGTTTATACATTTGTCCTTTTGGACTATTGACGATTTACTACACTTAGTCATTTTGGCACTATATGACGATTTTTCTCATTTTGGGGCCGTTTGGCATATATGCATTTTATTTACACTGATAATTTTGCCTGCACACCCAAATTTTGGGATCTGTGGAGATTTTGCTTTTTTTTTAAAACCCTTTTTTCCTTTCGGGGCCCTGGGGGGTTTAAAAGTCATTTTTTCCCCCCGGGGGCATGGGGAAAATTACTTGTGTTGACTTGTCAGGAGAAGGGGGTCCCCTCCCCCCCTCCTTTAAAAGGCCCCCTGGGATCGTGACTTTTTGGGGATACTTTGCTTTTGAGAAAAACCCCAAACGGTTTTTAGGAGTTGCTGAGGCAGTGGACTTTTGTTTTCCCCCGATTTGGTGTTTAAAGGGGCATTTTCACACTTAGCGATCGCCCCCGTATCAGGGGCAAGGCACGACCAGGGAGATCTTTTGGGGCGATCCTATGGGGTCGCTAGTAGCTTCCAAACACAAAGATCCATCAGGGGATCAGGAAAACTGTATAACGACCTCTGCGGTCTTTGGGAAACCTTTTCCCCCCCGGCCGCGGGGAAAGTGTTCAAAAAGGGTTTGTCACCCCCCACGATTTTTGCTCACCAGCCGGACCCAACGACCAAAAAACGGTCAGAACGTTCTAAGACCCGGGGACCCCGCAGTGGGGGCCCATCGCCAACATGCCCCACCAGCGGTGGGTAACGAGGTCGCACTGCTTTCAAAAAAACGCTGACCTTAAGCGATTCGCTAGCGATCTCGTTATTTGGACATTTACCTTTACTTTGCTTGCGGTGCATTGCAGCAAAAAATTTTTAAAGGGTTTGTTGCTTATTGTTTTAAACCCCCCTAGGTGTCTTTTTTTCCCCTTTTTGTTATATTGGTGTAATTCACTTTATTCCCTTTTTCACCTCCTGGGGGGGGGGTTTGGGGGTTTAGGGGGGGCCCAAAAGGGGGGAAAAAGGACATTGGTGACTTGGGCCCCATACTTAATTTTTTTGTACCCAAAAATTAAGGAAAAAAGGGCCCCCCCCTTAGCCTTAGGGGCATTTTGGGGGGCCCGGGTTTTCCCGTCCCTTATTTCACTTGCCCCGGCACGGCCTTTTGGACGACTCATACTCTCTTGTCATTCCGGCACTATATGACGTTTTTTTACACGATCATTTTAAAAATTATATGTAAATCTTACCACAAATCTACTCATTTCTGGCATTTTTGACGCTTTTACTACTCTTGTTTTTTTGGAAATATGGGGCGATTTTTCATGTAATTTTATAATATTACTAAACTTGGTCACTTTCTGGCACTATTGAATTTACTACCTTGGTCTTTTTTGGGGAAACATATGACGATATTTTTACTCTCTGGTCATTTTTTGGGGATATATGAGTATTAACTCTCTGGTCCTTTTTTTGGCTTTTAAAAAGACAATTATACTCTCTGGTCACTTTTGGCACTATATACGATAATTTTTACACTCTGGTCACTTTCTGGCACTTATGCGAATTACTACACTCGGGTCACTTTCTGGCATATAAAACGATTTTTCAAATTTTTGGGGTCACTTTTTTTTTAAAAGGCTTTTTTCTACATTTTTGGTCCTTTTGGCACTTAGGGACGATATTACTACGCTTGGTCCTTTCTGGAACTATAGACGATATTTTTCCCCTGACATTTTGGCATATTGAGATATTATACACTTGTCCTTTCTGGATTTTATGACATATTATTTCTCTCTGATCACTTTTGGCACTTTTTGGGGTAAACACCACGACACTTTGGCAATATGCGATTTAAACCCCTCGGGTTTTTTTTTTCCCGGGAAATTGACGATTTATTTCACTCTCCCCCTTTCGGGCATTTGCGTTATTGCTACATTTTGGTCCTTTTTGGCACTTATGACGATATTACTACACTGAAAATTTCTGCCTGTCAGATCCTTTTTGGGGGATCTGTGGCTTTTTTTGGGGTTTTATGTTAAAACTTTTTCTTTCGGCCCATCGGGGGTTAATGTCACCCTTTTTCCCCCGGGGGGCCTGGGGTTTAAATTCATTGCTGCTGACTTGTCCCCCGGGGAAAAGGGGGGGACCACCCCACCATCCCCTTTTAAAAGGGCACTGAGGGGGTCAGCTAAATTTTGGGTACTTCTGCTTTTAGAAGGGCCCCAAACCCTGGAAGTCAGGAGCTTGCTGAGCGCAGTGGTTTTTCTGCTTTTCCCATTTGGTGTTTTAAAAGGGGGGTCAACTTTTCGAAACGCACCATGATACACAACGCCGACCAGGCGAGATGTTGGGGGGTCATATGGGGCGCTAGTTTGCTTCCAAACACCAAAAATCTCATCAGAATCGCGATTTTTATAACGACCCTGCGGCGTTGGGGGAAAACCCCAAAAAACCCCTCGCCCCCGGTAAAGTGTTCATAAAGGGTTTTCACACTCAGGATTTGTCACCCCCCCGGGGGAAAAAAACCAAAAAAAGGTCAAACCCTTCATGAAAAAATTACGACATCGCGGGGGGGGCCACATGCCCCCCAAAGTCACACCCGACGTCGCTAACGAGGTCGTACTGGCTTTTAAAAAAACTGACCTTAAAACGATCTCGCAGCGTCTCGCTTAGTGTGACGACCCCTTTTTTTTTGTGGGTGCATTTCAGCAGAAATTTTAAGGGGTTTTTTCTTAGTTATTTAACCCCCAGGGTCGTCTTTCCTTTTTGTTTTTTGGTGTAATTTTACTTTATTCCCTGTCTCACCTCCTGGGGAGGGGGTTTTTGGGGGGAGCTCAGGGCTAAACAGGAGACGGGGGCAAGTTGGGGGATTTGGGGCCTCCCCCTTTTGGGCCCCCCAAGGGTTAAAGGGAAAGACAGGGCCCCCCCCCTTTCCCCTTTGGGGCAGTTCGGGGGCCCCCGGTTTTCCCGTCCCCTGTATTTTACTTGCCCGGACATGGCATATAGGCGATCTCCTCTCTCTTTTCTTTCCCCGGGACTATTTTACGATATTATTACATGATTTTTGGGCAATTTTTGATGATTTACCCCGTTATCACTTTTGGATTTTATGCGCTTTACTACTCTTTTCTTTTTTTGGGACTAAAAGGACGATATTAACTGAAAAATTTTATAATTTACAAAACTCTGGCCCTTCTGGCACAATGACATATTATACTCTCGGGGCACTTTCTGGCACTTATGAGTTTAAACCCCCTCGGGTTTCCTTTCTGGCACTATTTTGACGTTTATTTTCCTCGGGGCACTTTCGGACTATATGATGATTTATACTCTTGGTCTTTTTAGCATTATAGAAAATTTTACACTCTGGTCACCCCCCTGGCACTTTTAGGGTTTATTCTTTTTTGGTCAATCGACAATAGACGATATTATTACTTTGGGGCCCCCCTTTGGAAAATAATGCGTTTATTACCCCACTTGGTCACCATTTGGCACTATAAAGATATTATTATTTTTGGTCATTTCTGGACTATATGACGATTTTACTACTGTCATTTGGGGCCCATTTGGCACTTTTGCGATATTTTACCTCGGTCATTTTTTGAATTATATGACGATATTAAAAACTCGGTCCCATCTGGCCTATATACGAAATTTTTTTTTTTTTTTGGGCCCTTTCGGGCCCATATGACAAAATTTTTTTACACATGGTTTTTGTGGCAATTTTGACGTTTTATTAAAGGTTTTCTTTTTTGGGGTATATGATGTTTTTACGGGGCACTTGCTGGCACTTATGAGCTATTTTTTTTTTGGGGGCATTTTGGTTTTCCCACACGATGATCACATGAGGTTTTTATTTTCTGTCTTGTGCTTGCCCCTTTTAACCCCGTGAAAGGGAAAAAGCCCCTAGGGGGAAAACCCCCTTTAAAAAAACCCCTTCAGTGCACCCCCGCGGGGATTTCTTTGCGGTTAAACCCTTTTCCCCCCCGGTAGGATGAGATGGCGATAAAAACCCAAAGGGCATGCTTTGGGTAGAGCAATGCTGCGAAATAGTGGACCCCAAAATGGCTAAACCCTAGGGGGTTTCATACCCCCAACCCCGACTTACCACAATCCCCCAATCGGGTTTTTAAATTTTAATCTGTGACATACTGCCCCCCTTTTAAAAAGTTTTTAGCCCACAAAAAACGGGGGTGTCAGCATGGGGCGTTTTAAATATGTTTGCAGGTTGCTTTGTGGTGATAGCGGGGGGGAATTCAAATTTTTTTCAGTTTTAAAATGTATGGCAGTAAAAGCAGAATTATCTGTTATATGGGGGCAAATTTTTGTTTTCATTTGTGGGAGTGAAGAAAGCCGACCACTACCCCAAAAAAGGGGGTTTTAATTTTCAGTTTGCAATATTTGTTTTCGTAAATGCTTGGGTTTTACACACCATCGGGGATTCCTGTCCCCCCCTCGGGGGTACCCCAAAGTTAATACAACCGCAGCTGGGAGACTTTTTAGTGGCCCAAGCAGTGTAGTTGGTCCAGCTTCTGGGCATTCCCTTTTTCAAAAATAATGTGAAAGGGGAAATGTCTACGGGGAAAGGGGAAAAAGACCCCCAAAACCCAAAATTTTGGGGGGATAAAAAATTTTAAATAAAAAAAAGCAGGGAAGGAAAATGTTTATATCATATTAGCATTTCAGTGTGAATTAACCCCTTTGGGGGGAAAAAAAGACTAAACAACAGCAGGGGGATGTTATAAAGAGCTTAAATTTAGCTCAGAGAGATTTAAAAAACTTACAAAAAAACCAGCGAGGAGAGCTTTTTATACAGTACGGGGGGTTAGCTGTGAATCCGCATTGGAAAAAAAAAAAAAATTGCATAAAAAAAAGTACGAGGAATTAACTACAGTTTCTGAGCAGGGGTACAGTGACTTCCTTTTTAGGGTACACAGTATAAAACATGAAAGTAGGGAGCAGCCCGGGGGCTTGTTTCCCTGGGGTGAAACCCCGCTCCAGGGTGAACAAAGCCCTGCGCCCGTATGTTTTACCCCCTTTAATTTATTTTAGTGGCCCAAAGAACCAAAATGAAACCCGGGACGCACTGATTTTTTTTAAGAGTAAATTTTAAAACATTGGGAGGAGAAAAAGGGGGTCAAAAGTGGGAAAAAAATTTAAACAAATTCTTTATACTGAAAAGTTTTTTTTTGTCACTTGGGGGAAGTGTTTATGGGGGGGTTAATGGAAATGACGCCCAAAAGTTTTTTTTTCATCTTTTTGGGAAAATTTTTTTTGGGGTTTTAATGGGAGGTTTAGATTAAAACCCCCTCCCAAACCGCCATATTTGGCTGGTAATACTTATATTACACCATGCCCTCATTTTCATGTGTTTGGGTGCAAATGGGGAGATGTGCATACCTTAGATAGGAGGGCCCCTTTTTTTATGTCCCTTCCTATAAAATTAGCCTGTTCGAAAATTTAAAAAATTTTTTTTAAACTTTTAAACCTGCAGACGGGCAAAAGATTAATAATACAAGGTCCACTTCAAGTGTTCTTTTTTTTTAAAAACACGGGGGGTTAAACTAAAAGCAATGGGCATGGGGGGTTGGGTTTTTTCACACAATCCCCAATTTTAAAATCATTTTGAAAAGTATTGATTTTCATTTTCCCCGGGCTCTGTTTTGGGGCCTTTTACATCCCAAACTTGAGGAACCCTGATGCATTTTAGTCCTGTATTTAAGGGGAAAATGAATTCCCAAAAATTTTTTTTTTTTCCTTTTTTTGTACATAGGGGAGTAAAGTGGGTTTTTTCTTTTTGGGGGCAGATTATATAGTTATTTTTTGTAATAGGGGCAGTATTATAGTAGTTTTTTTTCTTGTACTTTGGGAGATTTTTTAGTAGTTATATTTTTACATGGAGGTTTTTTTTAGTTGTTATTTCTTGTCATAGGAGCAGTTTAAAGTTTTTTATATTCTTGTTTTTTGGGCATTTTTTAGCAGTTTTATTTTGGGACAAAGGAGCGTATTATGTATTTTTTTTTGTACATAGCGGCAGTATTATAGTTTTTTTTTCTTGTGGGGGGGCCCCGTATTATAGTAGTTATTTTTTGGGTACATAGGGGGGTATTTTTATTTTTAAAATTTTCTTGAAAAGGGGGCAAAATTTTTGTGTTATATTCTTTACATAGGGGCTTTTTAAAAGGGTAGTTTTTTTCTTGTACCAGGGGCAGTATTAAAATTAGTTAATTTTATAATGGGGGCTTTTTTAAAGGTATTATATTTTTTTGGGGGGGCATTTTTAGTGGGTTTATTTTAAAATGGGGGCAGTATTATAGTAGTTATATTCTTGTACATGGGGGCGGGTATTATATTGTTAATTCTTGAAAAGGACCCAGATTATGTTGTTTATTCTTGTACATAGGAGCAGTATTTATTTGTTATATTTTTGGGTACATGGAGCGTATTTGTTGTTTTTTTCTTGTTTTGGGAAAGGCTTTTTAAAAAGTTTTTATATTTGTACATAGGCGTTTTTTTTAGAGTTATATTCTTTAATAGGGAAAAATTTTGAGTTTTTTTTTAAAAATTTGGGGCGTATTATAGTAGTTTATTTTTTTTTCAGGGGGGCAGATTATAGTAGTTATATTCTTGTCAAGGAAAATTTTTTAAAGTTTTTATAACTTGAAAAGGGGGGGCATTTTTTTAAAAGTAAAAATTTCTTGTACATAGGGGATTATAGTATTATTTTTTGTACTAGGAGCAGTATTATAGTAGTTTTATTCTTGTCAAGGACAGTTTAAGTAGAAAATTTTTCTTTTTCTTAGGGACGATTAAGTGTTATATTCTTGTACACAGGGGCAGTATTAGGGTTTTTTTATTCTTGTAATAGGGGGTATTATAAGTTATATTCTTAATAGGGGCAGTATTATATTTTTTTATATTCTTTTTCTTTGGGGCAGTATTATAGAATTTAAATTTTCCCTTGTATTTGAGCAGTTTTTTTATTTATTCTTTTTTACATAGGGGCATATTTAGAGAAATTTATTCTTGTACATAGGGGCATTTTTTATGTGTTTTTATTCTTGACTAGGGGCGTATTATAGATTATACTTGTACAGGAGCAGTATTTTTATTGTTTTTTTCTTTACATAGGAGGGGTTTTGGTTTTTTTTTTGAAATAGGCAGTTTTTAGTTGTTAATTCTTGACTTTGGAGGTTTTAAAAAGAGTTATATTTTTTTAATTTAGGAGCTTAAAAATAGCAGTTAATTCTTGTACATAGGAGCAGTATTATAGTTTTATATTTTGTACATAGGGGCAGTATTAAGAGTTATATTCTTGTACATGGGGCAGTATTTTTTTTTTAAATTTTTTTTTGGGTCGTTTTAAGTATTATTTTTGTACATAGGGGCGTTTTAGTAGTTTTTTTCCCCTTGTATTTAGGACCCAGTTTTATAGTAGTTTTTTTTTTGGAAAAGGGGGGGGGGGGGGGGGGGGGGGCAGTATTATAGTGTTATTTTTCTTTTTAATAGGGCAGTATTATAGTTGTTTATTCTTTTTAATAGGAGCAGTTTTTTTGGTATTTAAAATTTTTTTACATAGGGCAGTATTATAGTTTTTAATTTCTTGTAAAAAGGACATATTAAAGTAGTTTTTTTTCCGTACATAGGAGCATTTTAAAAAGCAGTTTTTTTTTTGGTAATAGGAGCAGTTTTATATTTGTTTATTCTTGTCCATGGGGGCAGTAATATAGTTTTTTTTAAAAAGGGGCAGTATTTTGTATTTTTTCTTGTAATGGGAAACCCCTATTATAGTAGTTAAATTTGTACGGGGGAGTATTATAGTAGTTTTTTCTTGTAATGGGGCAGTTTTTTAGTTTTTTTATTCTGGTACATAGGGCAGTATTATATATTTTTTCTTGAAATTTGGAGCGTTTTTTTAGTAAAAATTTTCTGTTACATAGGGACAGTTTATAGTATTATTTTTTTGAAACAGGGGCAGTAAAAGTAGTTATTTTTTTTAAAAAGGGGGCAGTTTTTAAGAGTTATTTTTTTAAAAAGGGGCGTTTTAAAAGTATTAAAATTTTCTTGTACATAGGGGCGTATTATATAGTTATATTTTGTACATGGAGAGTATTAGTAGTTTATTTTGTACATGGGGGCAGTATTATAGAAAAAAAATTTTCTTGTATTTGGGGGGCAGTTTTTTAGTTTTTTATTCTTGTAATGGGGGCAGTATTAAGTATTTATATTTTTAAAAATTTTGGGCAGTATTATAGTTTTATATTCTTTTTACATAGGAGATATTAATTTTTTTTAAATTCTTGACATAAAGCAGTAAAATTTGTTATATTCTTGTACTAGGGGCAGTATTAAATATTTAAATTTTTTAAAAAGGGGAAGCAATTATAGCAGTTTTTTTTGTACTAGGAGCAGATTATAGATTATATTCTTGTACATAGGAGCTTTAAAAGCAGTTATATTCTTGTCTTTAAGGGCATTTTTATAGGGGTTATATTCTTGTTTTTTGGGCGATTATTAGTTAATTCTTGTACAGGGGGCAGTTTTTTTGTATTTATTTTTGTACTTTGGGGAATTTTTATGTAGTTATATTCTTGAAACATAGGGGCAGTTTATTTTTATTTCTTGTACATAGGGCAGTTTTATGAGTTTTTCTTGAAAGGAGCGTATTATATAGTTATATTTTGTAAAATAGGGGGCAGTATTATAGAGTTTATTCTTGAATGGGGACATATTATAGTAGTTATTTTTTTTGTACACAGGGGCATATTATAGTATTTTTTTTCTTGTACATGGGGCGTATTATGTATTTTTTTTTCTTTTTTTGGGGGAAAGTATTTTAGTATTATTTTTTGTACATAGGGGCAGTATTATGTATTTATTTCTTGTACATAGGAGAGTTTTTTAGAGTTTATTCTTTTTCTTGGGGCAGTATTTAGTAATTATATTTTTGGGCACTGGGGGAAAGTATTATTTTTTTTTAAAAAATTTTTTGTAATAGGGCAGTATTATAGAGTTAATTTGTACAAGGAGCAGTTTTTATAGTAGTTAATTCTTGTCATAGGGGCAATTTTTATTGAAAAAAAAAAAAAATACAAATATCGACTTTCCCCCCATTTAAAAAAAATTTAAAATTTTTCCCCTTGGTTTGACATAATTCTTAATAGGATTTACAAAAAAAAATTATCTTAAAGGCCCTTTAAGGTTTTGGAAAAAAAAAAAACCCAAAAAAAACCCTTTTTTTAAACCCCAAAGGGGGACCCCCCCCTTCCAAAATTTTAATTTTTTTAAAAGATTTTATCTATCTGGGGGGACATTATGCTTGGGGACGCGCACGATTGAGTGGGGTTTTTGGGGGTTTCCCCCCCGGCTCCTTTCAGACTTCCCCGAGGCCCCAGGAAATGGTTTCCCTTTTTGGGGGCGGGGGAAACCCCCCTTTTACATCCCTTTTAAAAACTCTGGTAAATTTTTCAAAGGTCCCTAAAAACCCATCAGATAAAAAGAACACCAAACAAATTAGATAAGCCCTTTTCAAAAAAAACCCCGGAATTTTTCCTGGTCCGGCCCAAATGTCACCCCCTGGGTTTTTAGGGGGGTTTGTCCTTTTTCTTCCTTTTAGTCTGAACCAGATGGTGTACTGAAATAACCCCCCTGGATGTCCCGGGAGAGAAAACCCCCTACCCCGGGGGCCCCTTTAAAAAACCCTGTGCGGTGTAAACCTGGTGGGGCCCCCTGGGGGGCCCCCCGGTCTGGCCATTTTCCCCCCCTGACAGAAAAATCCCCCCTCAAAATCTCCCCCTTTCCCCCCAAATCCTCATCGGAAGCCCTTTAAAAAAATTTTCCCCCAGGCGGGGGGGACAGTCCTGTGGGGGTTTCCCCCGATTTTCCCCAACAGAGGTTGATGATGTTTTGGCGTCTGAAAACCACATGGCCCCCCCCCCACACAGGTTGCATTACCCAGTCCCGTATTTGCCAGGGGCCCCCCTTGCCCACATTTGAAGCACTTGAGGTCCCCGGTTTTAAAAAAAACCCCCTCTCCCCCAAAAAAAAAAGTTGGGTAAGGGGGGTTTGTATTATGCATTGGCGCGTTTCCCCAAAACCCTCCCCCCCCGCCCGATCCCCAATTTTTTTTGTTTTTTGGGGAGGTCGGGGGCCAGGTCAAAAAGCCCCCGGAAACCCCCCCCCAAAATTTCCCTGCGGGGGAACAGACTTTTCCCCAAAAAATGAGTTTTAACCCCTAAGGGGATTGGCTTAGGATGGGAAAAAAGCTAAAACTTACCCCCCCCCGAGTCTCTAAACTTGGGGGGAAATTAGCCCCAAAAACCCGCCCCGGGCACTCATGGGGTTTAAAAATGACTTTTATACCCCTCCCTTTTGGGAAAAATTTAAAACACCCCCAAGAGCTGACTGGGCAAACCCATTGGCGCCCCCAAGAGTTTCCCGACCAAAACCCCTTTAATTGGCAGATCCCCTTGGCACCCTTTGGGGAAAAAGCACGACTTTTCCCCCCCTTTTAAACCCGGGCCCGGTTTTATAATTGGCCCCCAAAGGTGAAGGACGGACCCCCCACCCCCGGGTTTTCGGGGGGGCCCCGCGGGGCCCCTGACTGACTGACGGGGGGGGGGTCGCGCGGGGGGAGCAAACCCCTTGTGTGTCGAATTAAAGGGGGGAAATAAACGAATTATATGTACATTTTCATCAACATCAATGTCAAAATCGAGGCAGGTCCAGCAAAGATATGTGCCCCCCCCCCCCCAAAAAACCCCCCCCCCCCAGATACAGGGGTTATCCCGCAAAAAGCCCGGTGGGGACCATCGGGAAAAAACGGAAGTCCCCCGTCCCCAAAGTGTGCTTTTGGGGGTTTTTTAGACCTGTGTCCCTCTGCTGAAATATTCCATTTTGCGTTGGGGTCTGCGGGGGCGGCGTCAGGGATTCTGAGACTTTTTGTCCCCCACTGGAATGTGCCCTTCATGCGCTACTTGGAATTTGTGCAGCTGTTGTGCTGGGGATTCTGTGAAATTGGGTTTTCCTTGTGGAAAAAGCATACATGTTCTGCTTTGGTCTGCCGCAGGCAGTTTTGCTGGGGGATTCTAGACTTGTGGGACCTCTGCTGGGGTTGCACTTTAAAGGGGCTGGGTGCGGGATTTTCTCTTTTGGAAGCAAAAAATTGAAAGGTGCAGCACTGGCGCCCCCCCCCTTTTGGGGGACCCCCGGGCAATGTTGACCCCCAACCGCAGAGTTTTGTTTTGTGAATTAAAAGTTCCCCCCTTCCATAAATTCCGCCCCCGGGGCCCCTCCTTTAAAAGGGGGGGTTCCCCCCCTCCCCCCCCACTTTTGCCAGCAATAACCCCCCGTGTTCAGATTTTCATAAAATCCCTGACTCCCGGGGTTAATAGCCTTTTTTGCTTTTGCAAGTGTCTATCTGATCAGGAAAGGGGCTTTTGCTGCTGTAACTCACCCCAACTTCGCCCTCCTGGGATTTCCCCCGGGGAGCTGAGCCTTTAGGTGCACGTTGCCGTTCCCCTTTGGGGGGCCCGCATTCAGCGTGTCCCCCCGGGGCTTGAAACCCCCCTCTCCTTAATTTTACCCCCCTGGTTTCATGGTCCCGGCTCCCCCGCACTTTTACTGCTGCCCCCCGCTGCGACCCCTTTTGCGTCCCCAACCCCATTTCTGGGGCCCCAAAAATTTTGCTGCAAGTTTTCCGTAATGTCTGCCTCTCCAGTTTAAAGGGTTTTCCCCCTTTCCCCCCTGGAAGCAATGCACACCTGAAAAAGTGATGGCATTTGAAACTGCAGGCTGCTTTTTCCCTTTTCCCGCTTTTTTCACCAGGAGATTTCCCTTTTTGGGGGTTTTCCTAGTTGCACTTCACTTTGCTTTTCCTTTTTGGGTGGGGCCCGGGGTGCTTAAAGAACTTTTTTTCTAAAAGGCTTTTCCCCTTTTTCCCTTATTTACTCACTTTCAAAAGCTTTTATCCTTCTTTTCTGACTTCCCCCGGAGCTTTCTTCCCATCAAAATCTTTAGGTTTCCCCTCTGCATTAGAAACGTTTTGGGGGGTTTTTCCCCCTGTGGGCCCCGGGGAAACCGGGGGTGTTGGGGGTTTCCCCCCCCCAAGGGGGCCCCCCCCGGGGGTTGTCCGGAACATCAGGAGAGTACAAACACAAACCCCTCATTTGGAGGCAGTTTTATAGTAGTTATATTTTTGTAAATAGGGCAGTATTATGTTTTTAAATTTTTTTCAAAGACATTTTTATAGTGTTATTTTTTTGTATAAAGAGCTTTTAAAATTTTAGTTATTTCTTGTACATTGGAACAGTTTTAAAAGTATTATATTTTTGAAACTGGGGGAGTTTTTTTTTGTTATTTTTTTGTACATGGGGCGTATTATAGTAGATATATTTTTGTCTTGGGGCAGTTTTTGAGTTAATTCTTGTATTTGGGCGATTATGTAGTTTATTCTTTCAAGGACAGTATTGTTATTTTTTGTACATAGGGATTTTATAGAGTTTATTCTTGTAAAAGGGGGGCAGATTTTAGTAGTTATTTCTTGTACATAGGACTTTTTTTATAGTAGTTATTTTTTAAAAATTTGGGGCAGTTTTATAGTAAAAATTTTCTTTTTACACAGGGGCATTATTAAGTAGTTAATTCTTTACAAGGGGCAGTTTATGTAGTTATTTTCTTAATGGGGTCGTTTTTTAAAGTTATATTCTTGAAAACATGGGCAGTTTTTTTGTGTTATATTTTTTTAATGGGGCAGTATTATAGTAAAAAATTTTCTTGTACTGGGGAGTATTATAGTAATTTTTTTTGGCACATGGGGGCGTATTTAGTGGGTTATATTTTGTACACGGGGGGCAGTTTTATATTTTTTTTTAAATTCTTGTATTTAGGGGCAGTTTTTTTTGTAGTTTATTTTTAATAGGGGCATTTTTATGAGTTATATTTTGTAATAGGGGCGTTTTATAGAGTTTATTCTTGTACAAAGGGCAGTTTTATAGAGTTATATTCTTGTACATAGGGGCTTTTATAGAAAATTATATTCTTGCACATAGGGATTTTTTAAATTTTATTCTTGTACATGGGGCAGTATTATAGTGTTATATTTTGAAACAAGGGGCAGTTTAAGTATTATATTTTTGACAAGGAGCAGTATTATAGTTTTTATTTCTTTTAAAAGGGAAATTTTTTTATTGAAAAAAAAAAAACAAATAAAAATACTGACATTCCTCCAGAAAATAAAAAAAAAAAATTACTTGGATTGTCCCATACTTAAACATTCCGGATTAAAAATAAAAAATTTTAAAAAAAGGGCCCCCTTTACAGGGGGTTTTGGAAAAAAAAAAACCCAAAAAAACCCAAAAAAAAAAAAAAAAAAAACCCCATCATTTTAAAAACCCCAGTGAAAAACCCTTCCAAAATTTAAAATTTCCAATTTTTTCAAATTTTTTTTTTATCTTTTTGGGGGGGGAAAATTATTTTGGTTGACAGGTCAACTGAGTCGGATTTTTTTGGGGTCCCCCCCGGTTCCATTTCTTTTTAAACCACCCCCCTCGGGGAAATTTGGCTTCCCTTGGGGGGAGGACATTTTAAAATCCAAAATAAAACTCTGCGTAAATTCTTCTAAGGCATCCTCAAAATCCCCGCAACTCGACAAAAACCCCAAAAACTTTTAGATAAGTCCTTACCCTCAGACCGGCCCTTTTTTCCCCGGGCCCCCTTTTGGGCCCATTTTCTTTCCCCCCTTTTCGGGTTTTTATGGGAGGTTTGCCCTTTTTTTTCCCCTTTTAGTTCTGAGAACAGATGGTATTTTACGGGTTTTTAAATGTTCCCGGATGCTGCCCCTGGATAAAACCCCCCATACTCCCCGTGCCCCCTTAAAAACCCCCTGTGCTCTGGTTTTCCCGAGTAGACCCGGGGGGGCCCCCCTTTGGGGCCCAGTATTTCCCGACAAAAAGCGCCTCCTCTAATTCCCCCCTCCCCCCAAAAATCCTCTCAGGGTAGTTTTACAGATATTTTTCACCTAGGACAGCCCTGTGAGGGTGACCTTTCTTCCACAGATTTCCCCCTAAATTCTCTGGCATTCGGGCAGCCACATGGCCCCCCCCCCCAAAAAGGGGTTGCACTTCACACAGTCACGTTTTTTCCCAGGCCCCCTGCCTTGACTTTGAAGCCTTTGGGGCCCCCCGGGGATAGAAACACCCCCCCCTCTCCCCCCCCCAATAAAAAAGGAGTTGGGTAAGTGGGCAGTGATATTTTGAATTGGCGCTTTTTCCCCCAAAAAAACCCCCCCCCTCCGCCCCTTTTCCATATTTCCTGCTTTTGGGGAGGTGGGGACCAGGTCACAAGCCCCGGGGCCACACCACAATGCCCTGGGGGGAACAGTTTTTTTCCCAAAAGAAAATTTTAAAACCCCGTAACGGTATCTGCTTAGGATTGGAAAAAATAAAGCTGAACTTATCCAGCCCCCAGAGTCTCTAAATTTGGGGAAATTAGACCGAATTTTTCCGGGGCGTCATGGTTTTAAAGCTGAGTCATACCCCCGCCTGTCTGGAAGTTTTTCCCCCCAAAAATTGCGGGCTGGCGCAAACCCCATTGGGACACAAGAGCTCCCTGCCCCCCAAAAACCCTTTTATCTGGAGATCCCCTTTTGGGCCCCCCGTGCCGGAAACGCAAGACGTTTCTCCTTTTAAAAACCCCCCGGCGGTTTTAAATTTGCCCCGAGGTGAAGGACGGAGCACCAGACCCCGGCTTAGGGGGGAAACCCTGCGGGGTACATAACTGCGGAGTGAGGGTCTGCAGCAGGGGGGGTTCAAACCCTTTTTGTGGGAAATTTTAAAGGGGGGGAAATCACAGACATTTTCATGTAATTTTCATCAAAATCAATGTCACTATCGCCCCGCGCGCCCCGCAAAGATACTGTCCCCCCCAAACCCCGCCCCCCCCGTTTACAGCGGGGGTTACCCCCAGCATAGACCCCCGGGGCACCACGGAAAAGGGGACATGTCCACTGCCAACGGGGGGTTTTTTGGGAAAATTTTGAGATTTTGTCCCTTGCTGAAAAATGTCCATGCTGCGTTTTGGGAACTGCTGCAGGGGGTGACGGGGCACTGCGACTTGTTGTCCCCCCCGGGAAAAGTGCC
>JARQOD010002405.1:0-37028 GCA_033576555.1 Oophaga sylvatica
ATCGCCGTCTCGGGTAGACGGAGTGGCACAACACAGTTCAATCACAGACAGCAATTCTGGTACAAACTGGCCGCAACCAGCTTTATTGTAAGTCCACAGCAAATAAACATGAGCAAAAACCAACTCATAAACCAAAATCCTGAGCCTGTCCGGCTACTAACTAAACACACAGATAGTTTCCTCACTATCAGGGCCCAGACTCTACCAGCCTGGCCCAAAACAACACATATACTCAGCATTTACCAGCGTATGGTTTCCCGGAGACTCCTGCAGTGTCTGGAGTCACATCCAGACTGAGAGCTCAATGTCTGTGTTCTCAGCCACCTACTTCTGGCTGCCTAATTAAAACCTGAGTGGCTTCAGGTTTGAGCTGCAAGCCTGTACTGAATGCAAGGTGTAGTGAACTTTCTCCACCACTAGGTTTACAAAGCCATACATTTCCCTTATGCCAGTCAGCTAAGTACCTAGGCGAGATGTACACCCCATCCAATACACATCCCTTAACTGTCTCACACAAGATATATGTTTTCTCTTCCTCCTTCATGGTGATGAAATCTGGGAAGAGATGTGAGAGTCTCCTGAAGTGAGTGTCCCTCACTGCTGAGTATTTGGAGCAGTGTAGCAGGAAGTGGGTTTCGTCCTCTATGGCCTCCTGGTCACAGTGTTGGCATAGTCTTTCCTCCCTGGGCTTGTAGCTCTGCCTGTGTCGGCCGGATTCAATGGCCAGACTGTGGGCACTGAGTCTATACCGGCTCAGGATCTTGAAGTCTCTGGGGTCCGGGAGTTTCTCCAGGTATGGGGCCAGACTGTAGTCTCTCTGTTGACTCCGGTACATGGTCAGTTTCTGGGAGCTGATGATGTCGTTCTTCCAGTCACTGACATACCTCTCCTGGCCTTCGTCTACCATCTTCCTGATTTCGGCTTTTGTCAGGTTGTTGTGATTGGTGTTCTGTTCAGGTTGGGTTTGGGTGAGCTGTTCCGAGGGTCCTAGTTTTTCTGTTTCACCTACGTGTGTCAGGGCTTTATGGTGATGGGAGCTTGGATTGCTCCTATGTAGGTGAGCCTGGAATGACAGTGCCCTCTTTAGAACCGTTAGGTGTAGAGGGAATCTGCCCAGCTCGGCCGGCAGGCACTGTTGGAGGTGCTCCGATGGACTTGGAGAAGGTGCTTGCAGAATTCCAGGTGGAATATTTCTGTTGGGCTGGAATCCCACCTTGACCAGTCTGGGTAGGTGTGAGGACCCCAGACTTCACTGCCATACAGGAGGATTGGGGCGATGACAGAGTCGAAGATTTTTAAACAGACCCTCACTGGAGCCTTCAGATGGTAGAGTTTCCTTCGGATGCCATAGGTTTTACAGGCCTTGTCTTTCAGGGTCTCTATGGCTTGTTTCAAGCTTCCTGACCGGTGAATCTCTAGGCCCAGGTAGGTATATTTCTCTGTTCCTGTAAGGGCGCAGTTGTTGAGGACAAATGAAGGGTGCTGGTCTAATTTTCTCTTTCTCCTCTGGAACACCATGATGTTGGTTTTCTTTAGGTTGACCGGTAGTGCCCAGGTGGAGCTGAATTTCTCTAAGATTTTCAGGTTGTCTTGGAGGCCTTTCTCGGTTGGTGACAGAAGCAGCAGGTCATCTGCATACAGCAGGAATTTCACCTGGGTGTCGTGGAGGGTGGGACCTGGTGCTGTGGAAGATTCCAGAGCGGTAGCCAGCTCGTTGATGTAAATGTTGAAGAGTGTTGGACTTAGGCTGCAGCCTTGTCTGACTCCACGGCTCTGCTGGAAATAAGCCGTTCTTTTACCGTTCACACTCACACTGCAGAGGTTCTCGGTGTAGGAGCTTTTGATAACATCGTAGGTCTTTCCTCCTATTCCGCTCTCCAGCAGTTTCAGGAATAAGCCCGGGTGCCACACCGAATCAAAGGCCTTTTTAAAGTCCACGAAACAGGCGTATATCTTCCCGTTCTTTGTATTGTGGACGTGTCTCTGAATGAGGCTGTGCAGGGTATAGATGTGGTCAGTGGTGCGGTGGTTTGGCATGAACCCTGCTTGGCTCTTGCTGAGGACGTTATCTTCGGTGAGGAAACTGAGGATCCTCTTGTTCAGGATGCTGTTGAACAGTTTCCCCAGGTTGCTGCTGACACATATGCCTCTGTAGTTGGCTGGGTCATACCTGTCCCCATTCTTGTGGATGGGTGTGATGAGGCCTTGGTAACAGGTACGAGGGAAGTAACCGGCACTTAGCACAATATTGAAGAGTTTAACCATTGCAGCCTGTATTTCTGGTGGGCTGTACTTCAGCATTTCTGGTAGGATTCCATCCAGGCCACCGGCTTTTCTACATCTTATGGAAGAGATTCTCTCTGCTACTTCCTGTAATGTAATAGGTGTATCCATGGGGTTTTGGAAATTTTTTACTTTTTCCTCCATTGCTTTTAGTTTTGCCATTATGCTTTCCTGTTCTTGGTTTAGTTCTTCCTTTGGGATGTCTTTATAGAGGTCTCTGAAGTACTGGAGCCAGATGTTGCCATTTTGGATATGGATGTTGTTTTTCTTGTCTTTTGTGCCCATGTGGTTCCATAGTTCCCAGAAGGAATTGTCTTGAAGAGCATCTTGGAGTTGGTTAAGCTTGGTAGAGATGTAACTCTGCTTCTTCCTCCTGAGGATGGTTTTGTACTGCCTTTGTATGGTTTCCATACTACTCCCGGGCACTGACCGTGTATAGCCATATTACTTTGTCTATACTTGCCCCTCTTCACATGTAAAGCGCCATGGAATAAATGGCGCTATAAAAATCTATAATAATAATAATAATTACTCTGGGCACTGACGTGTATAGCCATACCACTCCGGGCACTGACGTGTATAGCCATACCGCTCCGGGCACTGACCGTGTACAGCCATCACTCCAGGCACTGACAGTGTATAGCCGTACTACTCCTGGGCACTGACCGTGTACAGCCATACACTCCGGGCACTGACGTGTATAGCCATACGCTCCCGGGCACTGACCGTGTACAGCCATACCACTCCCAGGCACTGACAGTGTATAGCCGTACTACTCCCGGGCACTGACAGTGTATAGCCGTACTACTCCCGGGCACTGACAGTGTATAGATGTACTACTCCCGGGCACTGACAGTGTATAGATATACTACTCCCGGGCACTGACCGTGTATAGCCGTACTACTCCCGGGCACTGACCGTTTACAGCCGTACTACTCCCGGGCACTGACGTGTACAGCCGTACTACTCCCGGGCACTGACAGTGTATAGCCGTACTACTCCCGGGCACTGACAGTGTATAGAATCATAGAATCATAGAATGGTAGAGTTGGAAGGGACCTCCTGGGCCATCTGGTCCAACCCCTGCTCAAAGCAGGATTCTCTAAATCATCCCAGACAGATGTCTGTCCAGCCTCTGTTTGAAGACTTCCATTGAAGGAGAACTTACCACCTCTCGTGGCACCCTCTTCCACTCCTTGATCACCCTAACTGTCAAGAAGTTTTTTCTAATATCTAATCTGTGTCTCCTCCCATTCAGTTTCATCCCATTGCTTCTAGTCTTTCCTTGTGCAAATGAGAATAAAGATGATCCTTCTACAATGTGACAGCCCTTGAGATATTTGTAGACAGCTATTAAGTCTCCTCTCAGTCTTCTTTTTTGCAAGCTAAACATTCCAAATCCTGCAACCGTTCCTCATAGGAAATGGTTTGCAGACCGGTCACCATTCTGGTGGCTCTTCTCTGAACTTGCTCCAGTTTGTTGATGTCTTTTTTAAAATGTGCCCAAAACTGGACACAGTATCCAGATGAGGTCTGACCAAAGAGGAGTAGAGGGCAATAATGACCTCACGTGATCTAGACTGTATGCTTCTGTTGATACATCCTAGAATTGTATTTGCCTTTTTTGCTGCTGCATCACACTGTTGACTCATGTTCAGTCTGTGATCAATTAGTATACCCAAGTCTTTTTCACATGTGCTGTTACTTAGCCCTATTCCTCACATTTTGTATATGCTTTTTTCATTTTTATTGCCCAGATGTAGTACTTTGCATTTTTCCCTGTTAAAAACCATTCTGTTAGTTGCTGCCCACTGCTCCAGTTTATTTATATCTTTTTGAATCCTCTCTTCTTCTCTAGTATTAGCTACCCCTCCTAGCTTTGTGTCATCAGCAAATTTGATCAGTTTACCTCAATTCCTTCATCTAAATCATTGATAAAGATGTTAAACAATACAGGGCCCAAAACAGAGCCTTGTGGTACCCCACTTGATGCATTCTTCCAACTGGATGTGCAGCCATTTACGACCACTCTTTGAGTCCGATCACTAAGCCAGTTATGAATCCACCTAACAGTTGCCTTGTCCATTCCATACTTAGTCATTTTTTCAATAAGGATTGTGTGAGATACTTTGTCAAATGCTTTGCTGAAGTCAAGATATACTATATCTACAGCATTTCCCTGATCCACCCAGTCAGTGATTCTGTCATAGAAGGAAATTAAGTTAGTCTGACATGACTTATTAGTTACAAACCCATGCTGACTCTGTTTAATCACTTCATTCTTATGCAGGTACTTACATACATGTTCTTTAATAATTTGTTCAAAGATTTTCCTGGTATAGAAGTCAGACTCACCGGCCTGTAGTTCCCTGGGTCCACCTTCTTCCCCTTTTTGAAGATAGGAACAACATTTGCTCTTCTCCAGTCTTCTGGGACTTCTCCTGTTCTCCAAGAATTTTCAAAGATTATAGACAGTGGTTCAAGAATTTCTTCTGCTATCTCCTTCAGTACCCTGGGGTGTAATTCATCTGGACCTGGAGACTTGAATTCATTTAGGTTAGCTAAGTGTTTCCTCACTGTCTTTCTGGTTATAGATATCCTGGATTCTTCTATTCCTTTAATAGGACAGTGAAGATCAGTTGATGTTACATTTCCTTTCTGAGAGAAAACAGATGCAAAATAGGAATTTAAAAGTTCAGCCTTCTCAACATCCTATCTTACCATTTCATCATTTTCACCCTGTAAAAATCCTATAGCATCTTTGACTTTTTTTTACTTGTGATGTATCCCCAAAATCCTTTTTTGTTGCTTTTGACATCTCTTGCAAGCCTTAATTCATTGTCAGCTTTAGATAATCTGATTTGTGCCCTGCAGGTTCTGCAGATGGCATTATATTCTTCTTTAGATAAGCCTCCCTTTTCCATTTGATAAACATTTCTTTCTTCCTTTTTAGCATGTGTTTAAGTTCTGTGTTCATCCATAATGGTTTCCTTAAATGCTTCCTATTCTTCCCTCTTTTTGGAATTGTTAACGATTGTGCTTTGAGAATCTCATTTTTCAAGATGTCCCATCCTTCCTGGACATTTTTGTCCTTAAGGATATCCTGCCATTGGATCCCTCCAATTCTCTTTCTGAGTCCCTTAAAATCTGCCTTTCTGAAATCTAACCTTGACGTCTGAGTCTTCACAGGTCTTCCTCCTCTTGCTATCCAAAATTCTAAAATAGCATGGTCACTACCTCCTAGGGTCCCAGCCACTCTTACCTCCTCAACCATTTCCTCCCTGTTTATAAGGATTAGATCCAAGGTAGCAGATCCCTTGTTTTCTCCTCTACCTTTTGAAAGATAAAGTTGTCAGCAAGAGAGGATAAGAATTTCCTTGACCTGTTAGTTTTGCCTGAGAGAGATTCCCAACAAATGTCTGGATAGTTGAAATCTCCCATGACCACTATGTCATATTTTTTGGAGAACTTGGCCATTTGATGCATAAAGAGTTCATCCATACTTCAGCTTGCATAGGCGGCCTGTAGTAAATGCCTAAAATGGTGTCCTTTCCATTGTTCTGTCCTTGTATTCTTACCCAGTTTCCACAGAACTCCCAGTCTCTGAAGCTTGGATCTCTGTGAGATATACGCTTTTCTAACATACAATGCGACACCTCCTCCTCGTTTATCAAGTCTGTTTCTTGCAAATAAGTTGTATCCTTCTAGCCTTGTATTCCAATCATGTGTATCGTCCCACCAAGTTTCAGTGATTCCAATGACATCATATTTCTTCTCCTGCGTTAGTAGTCCAGTTCTCCTTGTTTGTTGCCCATGCTTTTGCATTTGTATAAAAACATTTTAGTTTGTGATTGGTTTCTCTTCCTCCAATATTTTTATTATTTAGATTGTTTTGTCTTCGTTCTTCCTTTCCACTTCTAATAGCTGAGTTCTCAATAGCATTTGTCAAGTGTATGGATTTTTCTGGCGTTTTGCTTCCCTTCCCACATTGTTCTAGTTTAAAGCTCTCCTGATGAGTGTAGCAAGGCGACTTCCAAATACATGTTTTCCAGTCTTCGTAAGGTGCACCCCATCTCTAGCAAGTAGTCCATCGTATAGGTAATTCACTCCGTGATCCAAAATCCAAATCCTTGCTGACGGCACCATCGACGTAGCCAGTTGTTCACCTGCAGAATCTTATTCCACCTCCTTGTTCCATGGCCATCCACTGGGAGGATGGATGAGAAGACCACCTGCGCTCCCAGTTCTTTCACTTTCTTGCCTAAGTTTTCAAAGTCACTGCAGATGGTTTCCAGGTCACTTCTTGTGGTGTCATTTGTCCCCACATGTATTAGCAGGAATGGGTAGTCATCTTTAAGGTCTGAAGAGTCCTGATATCCTGTCAGACACATCTTTAATTTTTGCACCTGGAAGACAGCACATTTCTCTTAAGGTGAAATCTCTTGAGTATTGCCGTACTACTCCCGGGCACTGACCGAGTATAGCCGTACTACTCCGGCATGACGTGTATGCCGTCACCCGGCATGACATGTATAGCCGTACTACTCCCGGGCACTGACCGTGTATAGCCGTACTACTCCCGGCACTGACCTGTATAGCCGTACTACTCCCGGCACTGACCGTGTATAGCCGTACTACTCCCTGGGCACTGACCGTGTACAGCCGTACTATCCCGGGCACTGACCGTGTACAGCCGTACTACTCCCGGGCACTGACCGTGTACAGCCGTACTACTCCCGGGCACTGACCGTGTACAGCCGTACTACTCCCGGGCACTGACCGTGTACAGCCGTACTACTCCCGGGCACTGACCGTGTACAGCCGTACTACTCCCGGGCACTGACCGTGTACAGCCGTACTACTCCCGGGCACTGACCGTGTACAGCCATACTACTCCCGGGCACTGACCGTGTATAGCCATACTACTCCCGGGCACTGACCGTGTAAGCCTACTACTCCCGGGCACTGACAGTGTATAGCCATAATACTCCCGGGCACTGACCGTGTACAGCCGTACTACTCCCGGGCACTGACCGTGTATAGCCATACTACTCCCGGGCACTGACCGTGTATAGCCATACTACTCCCGGGCACTGACAGTGTATAGCCATAATACTCCCGGGCACTGACCGTGTATAGCCGTACTACTCCGGGCACTGACCGTGTATAGCCGTACTACTCCTGGGCACTGACCGTGTATAGCCGTACTACTCGCGGGCACTGACCGTGTACAGCCATACTACTCCCGGGCACTGACCGTGTATAGCCGTACTACTCCCGGGCACTGACAGTGTATAGCCATACTACTCCCGGGCACTGACAGTGTATAGCTGTACTACTCACGGGCACTGACAGTGTATAGCAGTACTACTCCCGGGCACTGACCGTGTATAGCAGTACTACTCCCGGGCACTGACCGTGTACAGTACGTACTCACTGACCGTGTACAGCGTCTACTCAGGCATGACCGTGTATAGCAGTACTACTCCCGGGCACTGACCGTGTATAGCCGTACTACTCCCGGGCACTGACCGTGTATAGCCGTACTACTTCCGGGCACTGACCGTGTACAGCCGTACTACTCCCGGGCACTGACCGTGTATAGCCGTACTACTCCCGGACACTGACCGTGTATACTGACAGACAGCTGAGCCTGGACCCGCAGCCGCGGTGCTGTATAGATCTCAGTAGTCTGAACACTTAGGGTATGTTCCCACGGTCAGTAAACACGCCGTACATCTGCAGCATCAAACCTGCAGCATCCAGGTGTTACAGTGTAGCGGATGATTTCATGAAATGCCATCTCCACTATGTGTGCTGAGACGCCTCCGGGAGCCTGCGGAGACGGACATGAGGCGCGTGTTTCCAGACCGCAGCATGTCAGTTTATGTAGTGGAGACGCTCAGTCTCCGCTGTGTACATCACCCACACACTATCATTAGATGCGGTAAAACCGCATCATCTTCTAGTCACATGCGGATTAAGTGCGGTAACGCTGCTCACTACACTGTGTACTAGTTTACATCATGGTGAGAAGTACACGACACGGGAAGTGGAGGAAAGCACAGAGAGGCTCAGCTCCAATCCTTTTTAATAATCATTAAACAATTCATATATGATGAATCGGGTTTGGTCTTTGTGGTGCATAAATGTGCACTTCTCACCCGAGGGGTGAGAGAAGAATCCTTAACATTAACATGTGAGTACAGTGCAGGCTGTATCTGTGCATAGGCAGCAAATGTCCAATAGAGCGCTGAGACTGAGCCCAGATGCTGCTAAACCGTCACCAGGGTGAATCCTCATAATCGCCAGCCGATGACAAGCGAGGGGACAACTAACCCTAGAAGCTTCTCCCTGAAAACCTTACAATCCAAATGGTCTATAAAGCGAGGCCCTGAACAGCTGCAGCAATAGAAGAGGACGCGACGCTCAGCCATGGACACCTGCACTCCCCTCACCCACTGCTTTGGAGAAACAAGGGGTTAGTTTTGGTGTCCTCCATATGTACCGTTGTTTCCCGGTGAGTTTAATATTCGCATAGCTGCAGTAACTTAGCGATGATGATGTAATTATCGTTATATTAATGCACCTTATACACAAAGCACTTTGTATTGATGAAGATATTATGAAGTTACTGTACTTTGAATGAAATCATGAAAAGTTGTATTTTATTATGTGATTTGCACTTTATGGAATAATTTGGAGCAATTGTTACACTGCTTTATATACTCACTGTTGTAATTGATTCACTACTTGATAAAGGCTCTGTATGAGCCGAAACGTAGCCTTCCATGTGGGTCTGAAATAAAAGCTACATTTTTTTCTATTTTCTAAAAAAAAAAAAGGAGTACTGCCTTTATATATATATATATATATATATATATATATATATATATATATATATTATATATTCTCCTTACTTTCAGGGAGTGTAGCAGAAGATCATTTGTTGTTATCTTCTAACAAAGGAATGTAAATGACTGGTTATTGACCGGTTATTTGCTGTTAGTAAATGACCCGGTTAAGGAGGTTTCTCCCTGGCACTCCAATCAAGATCAAATCTTTTAATTGAGATACATTGGATGCCTCAAGATATAAAAGAAGACTGAACTCTTGGAGAGGGGGTGACATACAGAGATGATGGATTTCTACCTTGAGAATGTAATGTATAAAAATGCTTGTTTTAGATGCACATGTATTTATTTTACTTTATTGCTTATATGAATTATTTGAGTGACTGTTTATTTCTTATCTTTTATTAAGTAAATTCAATTTAGTTTACTCAGTTCTCGTGTGAACATTTCTTATTCATCACAATCACAGAATCCGTTACAAAACACCCGTGGATCTGCAGCGGCTACTACAAGCGCAAACGAAGTCTAATCAAGTCAGCACAATCTAACGCCTACACCCCTACTTTATGTGGATAAAACCCTATTTTTGCACCATCTTCTCTCCCCAGCATTTTTTCCTCAGTGTACCAACACAAGGGTCCACCAGTAATTAAGGAAACTCAAACTTCAAAAATCTCAATAATCTTGGTAATTGTACCCATTTTACCACACAAACCTTGTCTCTCAGCTGCACTTCAGATAGTAACTTGTCCCCTTGCAGAAACTTCACCAGATCTTTATACACTGATCTCTGGACTGAAAGACAAAAGAGTTACAGTCCTCAGACACGAGCCTAGAGCCATTATCACCACAAGCAGCCACCTCTGACCTGACTACTAGGGAGAACTGCTCAGACACGAACTCGGAGCCATCATCACCACGAGCAGCCGGCTCTGACCTGACTAATGGGCAGAACTGCTCAGACAGGAGCCCGGAGCCATCATAACCACGAGCAGCCACCTCTGACCTGACTACTGGGGAGAACTGCTCAGACACGAACCGGAGCCATCATCACCACGAGCAGCCGGCTCTGACCTGACTACTGGGGAGAACTGCTCAGACACGAGCCCGGAGCCATCATCACCACAAACAGCCGGCTCTGACCTGACTAATGGGGGGGGGGGGAACTGCTCAGACACGAGCCCAGAGCCATCATCACCACAAACAGCCGGCTCTGACCAGACTACTCGGGGAGAACTGCTCAGACACGAGCCTGGAGCCATCATCACCACAAACAGCCGGCTCAGACCAGACTACTCGGGGAGAACTGCTCAGACACGAGCCCGGAGCCATCATCACCACAAACAGTCAGCTCTGACCTGACTACTGGGGGAGAAATGCTCAGACACGAGCCCGGAGCCATCATCTTCACGAACAGCCGGCTCTGACCTGACTAATGGGCAGAACTGCTCAGACAGGAGCCCGGAGCCATCATAACCACGAGCAGCCAGCTCTGACCTGACTACTGGGGGCAACTGCTCAGACACGAGCCCGAAGCCATCATCACCACGAGCAGCCGGCTCTGACCTGACTACTGGGGAGAACTGCTCAGACACGAGCCCGAAGCCATCATCACCACGAGCAGCCGGCTCTGACCTGACTACTGGGGGCAACTGCTCAGACACGAGCCCGGAGCCATCATCACCACAAACAGCCGGCTCAGACCAGACTACTGGGGAGAACTGCTCAGACACGAGCCCGGATCCATCATCTCCACGAACAGCCGGCTCTGACCATACCACTGGGGGAGAACTGCTCAGACACGAGCCCGGAGCCATCATCTTCACGAACAGCCGGCTCTGACCTGACTACTGGGGAGAACTGCTCAGACACGAGACCAGAGCCATCATCACCACGAACAGCCGGCTCTGACCTGACTACTGGGGAGAACTGCTCAGACACGAGACCAGAGCCATCATCACCACAAGCAGCCGGCTCTAACCTGACTACTGGGGGAGAAATGCTCAGACACGAGCAGGGAGCCATCATCACCATCAGCAGCCGGCTCTGACCTGACTACTGGGGGGGAACTGCTCAGACACGAGCACGGAGCCATCATCACCATCAGCAGCCGGCTCTGACCTGACTACTCGGCGGAACTGCTCAGACACGAGCCCGGAGCCATCATCACCATCAGCAGCTGGCACTGACTACTGGGGAGAACTGCTCTGCAGATGAGGGGGATACAGATATACACACACAGTACATGTAGGATTTTGTCACTTACTGGAGTCTCCAAGTACAACGATGAACTTGTTGTGCAGTAACTGGCGGACATCAACAGAGCGGAAGCCCCCCATAACTGCCCCCCCGACATCCAGACCCTGCAAGAGAAGAAACCAGTCACCGACAGAAGCACAAGGTACATCTCCCCACAGAGCCCGGTATGGTGAGTATTACACGGTACATCTCCCCACAGAGCCCGGTATGGTGAGTATTACACGCTACATCTCCCACAGAGCCCGGTATGATGAGTATTACACAGTACATCTCCTCACAGAGCCCGGTATGATGAGTATTACACGGTACATCTCCCCACAGAGCCCGGTATGGTGAGTATTACAAGATACATCCCCTCACAGAGCCCGGTATGATGAGTATTACACGGTACATCTCCCCACAGAGCCCGGTATGGTGAGTATTACACGGTACATCTCCCCACAAAGCCCGGTATGGTGAGTATTACACGGTACATCTCCCCACAGAGCCCGGTATGGTGAGTATTACACGGTACATCTCCTCACAGAGCCCGGTATGGTGAGTATTACACGGTACATCTCCCCACAGAGCCCGGTATGGTGAGTATTACACGATACATCTCCCCACAGAGCCCGATATGGTGAGTGTGACGACAAAGCATTTAATCTTAATTATCCAGACGTAAATTCAGTAATCCAGAAGGACAGACTGTTATCTACATATTGACCTTTGAATTTATGTTTGTTCTTCAGTTGGTCAAGAACCATACACTGCTGTCATAGGAGTCTAAGGCCTCTTTCACACTTCAGTCGTGCGACATCAGTCAAAATTCGTCAAAGCGTCAAAAAAAACGGATCCGCCATTTTTTTTGGCGGATCCGCTTTTTTCCCATTGAGTTGCATTAGTGACGGATTTTGACGGATGGTCGTCCGTTTTTTATAACGGACGCCTATGGGTGGCAGATCCGTCTTCATCCGTTTTTGGCGGAATCCGCCAGCGGATGCGTTGTTCTCTGCAGAAAGTGCTGAAAACCCGTTCTGGAGTCTCTCTCTCCTCCGTGCCAGACATGCGTACAATACATTTTCCGGGTTCAAAAGTCCGCTTTAAAATCGGATCCGTTGCATCCGTTTTTGCACTTTTCCTGCGGATCCGTTCTTTTCACCCTTTAGTGGATTTTAACTGACGTCGCACGACTGAAGTGTGAAAGAGGCCTTAAACATTGATTTCTGAATGGCTGCTCTTTGCTTCTTATATCAGCTCCTACAGCTTAGTGTCTGCTATCTTTGAAAGACAGTGATGCAGGGTCATTGTACAATAGATGTCTGCTTAATATGTTGATTGACCATTTTGTGGGTCCTGTGGATTGTTGACTTGCAAAACAGAAGGACAAACTATGCAAACTGATTAAATAATCAAACAATGCAGGTTAATCTCATCACCCCTTTCTCTTGACCTCTGGATGCTGCCTTGAAGGACAATAATTGTGAACTAAATAAGTGGGATATGCCTGTTGTAACAAGTGTAAGGTGGCAGGTGGACAGGTTGTGGATGGGATGTTTATGTCCCCAAGGTGCTAAGCCTTGGTTATGTAGGACCCGGAGAGGCAGGCTCCAGCACACTTAGTGCTGAGAGGTGTTTTAATGGGCCTGGATTATGGGTCTGGGTTTTACGAGCAGCTGAAAGAGCTGGGTGGGATCGGCTGCTCACCGACCTCCAGCCCAGGTCTTGCATTGTCTGATTTAAGGCAGCTGGGGCTGTCTCACTTGGTCTGTGTGTTCAGTAAGGTGAGGAGGTCTTGTATGTGCTGCTCAGACCATGATTAAATGCTGAGCCCGTGCTGCGTATGGACAGGTTATTTTCTGTTTTGTTCTGTTACACCTTTTGTTTACCTGAAGGTTGATGGTTTATGAAATTTTATTAAACCGCCTGTTTGTTTTGAATCAGCGAACTAAGGCTACTTTCACACACCATTTTTATGCCGTCAGGCAGGATCCGGCTATTTTAAGAAAAAAACGGATCCGGCGAAATCTACCGCCGGATCCGTTTTTTTCTCATTGACTTGGATCACGCCGCATGACCTCTCTAGCAACGTTTTTTGTATGCGCCCAAAAACCGGACAGCGCCGTATGCGGCGCTTCCGGCTTTTAGCTACAATGGAAGTCTATGGGTGCCAGATCAGGAACCAGATTCCGGTTTTCCACTCTGAGCATGTCTCTCTCTCCAGGACTGCTCTTCTCAAGGTTCAAAAGTTCATGATGGATCCGTCAGGTCACTTTTCTACAATCTGCGCTGGATCCGTCTTTTCTCAACTTCGACGGATTGTGCCTGATTGTAAAAACCTGAGGTGTGAAATTAGCCTAAGTCCCATGTGTGAACGAGCCTTTACCACAGAAATCCCAGAGGACAGGTGATTGCTGTTGAGAAACTGCATCTCCTGGTTCAAGGCAGCTATAGTGGTGCAACCACAGCCTGCAACCATGGAGCAGCTAATTAAACAGCTGGTACAGGCAAATCTACAGCAGCAGCAGGCTCAGCAGGAGACCAACAAGCTGTTGATCCAACAGCTGCAGTAGAAAGTAATCAATCAGCAGGAACAGTGGATGCTCCTGGCAGAGGCCATCCGTGTCAGAGAAGTCGCACCACCTCCAGGCCGAAGTGACGAGACCCAGGTGAGGAAAACCGCTAGATAGGCATTGCAAAAGATGACTCCGGGGGAGGACGTCACGTCATTCCTGGCAGTGTTTAAGAGGGTGGCAAATCGTGAGAGACTACCACCGGAGAAGTGGGCAGAGGTACTAGAGCCATATCTGACTGGGGAGTCACAAAAGGTGTACTTTGATCTCGCCCTACAAAACTCCAAAGAGTATGACAAACTTAAAGCTGTGATCTTGGCTCGGCAGGGCGTAACCCTGGCAGTCAGGGTACAACGGGTCCTCCTCTGGGACTTTCAAGGAGATAAACTTCCCCGGTCACAAATGTTTCACCTTCTGCACCTGAAACAGAAGAGGCTGCAACCAGAGACTTGTTCCCTAGTCCAGATGGTCGAGAGTGGTCACAGATTGGTTTATACACTCTCTGACGAAGCCGATTCAGTGATGGGTTTCCCAGATCTTCAAAATGCCAATGATCTGGTTGGCCAGGTGGAGAGGTACTGTGCGGTCGAGAGTTCACTCAGTGGTCAAGAAAGGATAAAGCCACCTTTCTGGGGTTCCCAAAGGGGGATGGTCCCAAAAGAAGGGGACTAAATCCACAGTGGGGGCGTCCAAAGTCCAAGGAGACATCTGTGTTATGTTTCGGTAGCTGAGGAGGACAGGAACAACAGCAGGGCAGCCGAACACCTGAGATGTTGGTAACTGATGGGTTGCAGATTCCTAAACTAACGACACAACTAGAGGTAGCCGTGGAGCGTTCCTACGTTTATCCTAGACGCCTCGTCACAGCCTGAGAGATAACTACACCTAAAGATAGAAAGAGGAAAGCTATATGCCCCGGAGCAGATCCCCAAAGAAAATAGGAAGCCCCCAAACATATAATGGCGGTTAGACAAGATGAAAAGTCTAAGTTACTTACCGTTAACGGTATTTTTCGAAGTCCATGACAGCACTACAGAGAGAGGGGATCCGCCCCTTAGGAACAGGAAACCTACAGATACAAAAGGGCGGCACCTCTCCCACACATCAGTTGGATTACAGAGCATAAGAGGACTATCAAGGTTAAATGGTATACAGTAAAAAATTTTATGCATCACACAGTAACATTAATCAATTGTTTATTACATGTGGACTATATAAGAGGAAGAAGTGCACATAGAACCCGGGTGGGAATCTAAGGGTGCTGTCATGGACTTCGAAAAATACCGTTAACGGTAAGTAACTTAGACTTTATTCGAACGTCCATGACAGCACTACAGAGAGAATTACAGAGAGTAATAACTACTTAGGGAGGGACTACAGCCTGCAGCACCCTTAGTCTGAAAGAAAGGTCTGAGGAAGCACCCAATCTAATCTATAATGAGTGTAAAACGTGTGTGGAGAAGTCCACGTAGCTGCCTTACATATCTGGTCAATCGAGACTTCTGCCCTCTCTGCCCATGAAGTCGCCACAGCTCGAGTGGAATGCGCCCTTAGCCTCTCAGGTGCCGGCTTGCCCCTCGAGGTGTATGCCAGAGAAATTGCTTCCCTAATCCATCTGGCCAATGAGCTCTTCGTTAATCTACGGCCTTTGTTAATCCCTTGAAAAGAGACAAACAATGCATTGTCCCTTTTCCAGGGATTAGTGACTGCCAAATATTGCAGCAGACATCTTCTAACATCTAAAGTATGAAGTTTTATCTCTTTTTGATTAGATGGATTAGGAATGAACGAAGGGAGAACAATTTCCTGTGTTCTGTGGAAAGCGGAAGACACCTTAGGTAGGTATGCCGGATCCGGTCCTAAGTATTATCCTGTCATTCAGGACCTGAGTGTAAGGAGATAGTCTAGATAGTGCCTGGATGTCACTTACCCTCCTAGCCGAGGTTAATGCTACCAGGAAAGCGGTCTTAAGGGAAAGAATTTTTATTGATGCTGCTGATATAGGTTCAAAAGGGGGCTCTGTTAAAGCAGTGAGAACAAGGTTCAAGTCCCATGGCACGATTCTCACCTTCACTATGGGTCTCGACCTACCCGCAGCATTAATGAATCTACTGACCCAGTAATTATTTGCGATGTTGCTACTGAAGAGTGCCCCTAAAGCTGAAACCTGCACCTTAAGGGTGCTTGTGGAGAGACCTAAGTCCAGACCCTTTTGTAGGAATTCTAGAATCTGGGTTATCGGTGTTGGGTCCCCTGCTACCACCCCCGAGCTCTGGAGAAATTTCTTCCAAATCCTAGCGTAGATTCTAGTTGTAACCTCTTTTCTGCTTTTAAGGAGAGTATTAATTACATTAGCAGAAAACCCCTTATCTCTCAGCAGCGACCGTTCAAAATCCACGCTGTCAGATGGAGGCCCGCTACTCGAGGATGGTAGACTGGACCCTGGGAGAGCAGATCGGGAATATCCGGCAGGACCCACGGGTCGGCTATCGACATGTTTCTGAGACATGAAAACCATGCCCTCCTGGGCCAAAAAGGAGCGACTACTATTATCCTTGCCCTGTCCTTTCTGACCTTCCTCAATACTAGGGGGAGTAAGGACAGGGGAGGGAAGGCGTAGGCTAGATTGAAATCCCACTGTAATAGAAGAGCGTCCACTGCCAGAGGGCGTTCTTTGGGATTCAGAGAGCAGAACGGTCTCACTTTTCTGTTGCTTTTGGTAGCAAAGAGATCTACCTCCGGTTGACCCCATTTCCGCACAATTAGGTCGAAGATGGAAGTCTTTAATGACCACTCTCCTTGGCTCAGGAGATTGCGGCTTAAGAAGTCCGCCTTGGTATTTTCTTCTCCCCTTATATGTAGAGCCGTTAGAGAAAGAAAGTGTCGTTCTGCTATCTGGAGTAGGCGCCTTGCCACTTCCATGAGAGGACCGGAACGAGTACCACCCTGGTGGTTGATGTAAGCGACTGTGACCCGATTGTCGGAGAGCACTCGAACGTGGTGACCCTGTAGATAGAGAAGGAGCTTTTTAATTGCTAGCTCTACCGCCGCTAACTCCTTCATATTAGAAGACATCTGAATTTGATCCTGCTCCCATAGGCCCTGAACCATAACGTCCCCCATATGAGCCCCCCACCCAGAGGGGCTAGCATCTGTTGTGACTATTCGGGATATCTCATATTCCCAGGGAACCCCCTTAGACAGGTTTGTCTCATTCTTCCACCAATCCAGGGATCTTATAGCAGCCTGGGACAAGGATAGCTGGCCTTCCAGGTAATCACCTAGCAAATTTTGATACAGCAAGACCTCAGCTTGCAGCGCCCTTGTGTGAAATTGAGCCCACTGAACCGCGGGAATGCAGGACGAGAGGGAGCCCAAAAGAGACATGGCCTTCCTAAGCGACATGGAGGGGTTACTGGAAGCGTTTAGGACCTGGTACGTAACAAATTAACTTGTCTGACGGTAAACTACAGTTCTGATTCCGTGAATCCAGAATTAGCCCTAGAAACGCTGAACCCTCATAGGATTCAAACGAGATTTTTTGGTATTTATTAGCCATCCCAGCCTCTCTAAGGTAGATATTGCTCTTTGCAGTTGCTCTAGACAATGCTCTGCCGTCTTTCCAATGATAAGAAAGTCGTCAAGGTAGGGGACTATGAGCATATTTGATTCACGTAAGTGGGCCATGACCTCCAACATAACCTTAGTGAACACTCGTGGGGCAACCGCCAAGCCAAAGGGAAGGGCGCTATATTGAAAATGTCGCAGTGAATCCCCCATCTGGATTGCTACTCTGAGGAAACGCTGATGCTCCATATGGATCGGTATGTGGTAATAATCGTCTTTCAGATCTAACACCACCATAAAGCAATTTTCAAACAGAAGCTTTATTGCTGAGCTGACCGTTTCCATTTTAAATGGGTGAATAATCAGGAACTTATTGAGGGCTTTCAAATTAATAATTGTTCTAAAAGACCCGTCCGGTTTACGGATCAAAAACAGAGGGGAGTAAAACCCTTACCCCGCTCTGCTTCTGGCACCTCCACTAAGACTTTCTTAGCGCAAAGCTCCTGAACCTCCAACTCTAGAGCGGCCTGCTCCGATGGCGATGACCTGAGTGGGGTAATTTTAAAGTTATCCCAAGGTACCGAGGAGAATTCTAACCGCAGCCCTGTAGCTATGATGTTAAGGATCCAGCTACTGCTTGAGATTTCCGACCAGGCCGGGTAGAAGGCCCTCAATCTGCCTCCTACCGGCATTGCTAGTCATTGCGAGGGTTTTTTTGTTTCCCTAGGTGGACCTCTAAACATAAACCCTGTACCTCTTCGCCTCTTTTCATCCCATTTGGCTCGTTCCCTGGACGACCTTCTGTAGCTGAACCTCCTTCTGCTGAAAGGTCTTTTATAGGAAGGGGTTGATAGACTGGGAAACTTTTTCTTGTCGTCCCCTGCCTTCTCTAAAAGTTCGTCCAGGACCGGGCCAAAAAGATATTCGCCGTCACACGGAATGGAGCAGAGGCGAGATCTGGCTTGAATATCGCCCGGCCAACATTTCAGCCATAATGCCCTTCCATCTGCTAACTGGGATGCTAACTGGTCTAGCCAGACCATCAATGACCTGGCTGCACAAGTGGCTGCCACCGCCGGTCTCAGGGCACCTGCCGACATCTCCCATGTGCCTTTCAAGAAGGAGTCTGCCTTCTTGTCTAGTGGATCTTTCAAAGACCCCATATCATCGAAAGGGATGGAGGATTTTTTAGAAGCCTTCGCCACTGCTGCATCCAGCTTCGGGGCCTTATCCCATCTACCTGTCAAGGGATCTTCAAAGGGATATCTTCGCTTAAACGCTTGGGGTAAGGAGCCTCTTTTTTCAGGCTTCTTCCACTCTCTGTCTATAAGGCCTTGGATGCTACTGTTTAGTGGAAAGGATCTCCGTTTTTTTGGATCTAGACCACCGAACATCAGATCCTGTACTGAGAGCTCTGGTTTCGCCTCTTCTACCCCCATGGTGGACCTAACTGATTTGACAAAATTGTCCATCTGGTCCAAGGGAAAACAAAAATGGGTAGCGTCTTCCGTAGAAGACGAGGAGGAAGCCGAAGAGGAAGGCGAGGAGGGTCACCGAGGGAGCTTCTGCAGTGTCCATCGCGAAAAATGGGGCAGAAGCGCTTTACCTCTTTCCTAGGCTCCTTATATCCTCCCCCGGATATCCGGATCAGCAGGTCTGGCCAGGGGTACACCCCCTCCTACTCCTCGCTTCACGGCCCCCCCGCACCTCCCCGCCGTCCCCACAGCAGGCGCCGTGATGATGCAGCCGCCAAAAATTTCAAAAACGCCGGCCGGCGTCTCACTTCCAGTTTCGGTGGTGGAGACTCCGCCCCCTTTTTCCCCGTGCTCCTACAGACCCAGCCGTACCGATGGAGGTAAGTATATACCCCCGCCGCATCGCTCCTCCAGCGGGGACACGAGCGGAGATCTCCCCCAAACCCAGCCGCTGCAGAAGCGGCACGCGGCTAAACTTTTCAAAAAAAATTCAAAATTCAAAAAATTCAAAATCGCCCGCCGCGCCGTCCTAGCAGCGACGCGCGGCGGGAAATTCAAAACCGCCCCGCCGCGCCGCTCAAACGCAGCAACGCGGCGGGAAATTCAAAATTTTTTTTAAAGATTTTTTTTTTTTTTTTTTTTTTAAAACACGGCTGCACCACCTTAAGAGGCCCCCCCATGACAGGACCACAGGAGAGGACAGGGAGAAGCATCAGGACCAGGGAGAGGGGGGGGAATACTTACCCACCGGCGCTGGCTGGGAGACAGGGATCCTCTGGATACTGCTCCACCTGCTCCGCACACTGCCGTGGAATCCTACCCGGACCCACCGTGGCGCTTCCAGGGGCTCTGCACCGGCCGAGGTAGGAGATCCCCCCCCGCTACCTGGGTCGACCGGCCGGCCTGGGTCCTCCTGAAGATCTTCATCTGTAGGAAACCCGTCCTTTAGGAACAGGAAACCAACTGATGCATGGGAGAGGTGCCGCCCTTTTGTATCTGTAGGTTTCCTGTTCCTAAGGGGCGGATCCCCTCTCTCTGTAGTGCTGTCATGGACGTTCGAATAAATACAAACATAGGCAGAAAATAGACTGAGCAAACGCTGGGGCCACAAGCTGACTAAATTGGATAGGACAGGAGAGATTACTTTCTGCAACCCAGAAAACCCTACAAAAATCCAACAATTCTGATTACAAAAATACTGAGATCACACCACTAAATCAGATCTCAGTGTGAACAAAAACCAAGTCGCAGCCGCTGAAAAAACAGGAAAAAGCAAATGAGCAAATAACAGTGGCTGCAGAAAAACTGTGAGGAGCTCAGGCCCCAGGAGGGGACCTGGCTGACGTCCACAAAAGTGCAGAAAGCAATGCAAAAAGCAAGCACAAAAAGAAAAGCAAAAAATATCTTATCTGAAAGCAGGAGATGCAGGCAAGACTCCAGCAAACTTCCAAATGAACCAGGAACCACAATTGAGACAAGAACAATTGATCACCGGCAACCATCATGGGAGGGAACCTCCCTTATATCAGACCAGTCCGTGATTCCAGATTGCCACTCCTCGCTGAAAGGTTCAGTACTGTCTGTAACCACCATAGGGAGCCTCTGCTCAGAAACCATCTCTAGCACATTCATAACACATCTGAGTTGCAGCCGAGTAATCTGTCCCATTCCGTTCTATGTTGGAGGTGTCATACCCCTGGCCTTATAGCCGCCCAGTGTCCCATGAACTCTGAGCCAAAGGACTGCAGCATAGGCCGGCGTTGCTCTGATTTTGCCCACCCCGCCTGCACTGCAGGTCCTCAATCTCGCGAGGGCCCTCAGGCATGCTCAATGTCTAAACGGGGTGCAAGTGACTGGACTGTTGGACTCATCGGCTAGTCCCTGGGAAGGTGGTGGGCGTCTGGTGTATCCATGGGGACGCTAAAAACTATTCTATGGCCAGGGTGGATGTAAGCACGGACTGTGGCACTGCATCTCAAGAAGTGAGGGTCGTCAAGGACTTGTTGCACCCCATAATAATCGGATGGGACTTTGGGTTGTTCTGGGACATGTGGGGGAAAGTGGGGACGCCTGGTTGTTTGGATGACAGCAAGATCACCCCTAAAGGAACCGGCTATATCCAAATGTAGAAATAAGGGTGGCACTCACCATCCAAATTAAAATGTCCTTTATTTGGAATCACATAAAAAACAGAGGCAGGAGAGTCTTATGTGAAGGCACATGGGACGACGGCCATTTTGCGCTGGTATGTGCTTCTACGGGTCCATAGCGGCCAGCGCCATTTTCAAACATTTTTTTTTTTAGGAATATCAGGAGAACACCAAAGAAATTAATTATGAACACAGTACATATGCGATCAGGCTGTAGCGCAGGCGCCACCGCCGGCACCGGCCTGCAGAAGGGTTTTTTTCCAAGACATATATAATATTCATTATGTAAAATAGAGGGCGGTCAGTGAGGGATCAGTGACCTGTCAGACGCCAAACTGGTGAATACCTATTCAGAGCACCACATGAAGACCCCCCACAGCCTCCCCACAGCCCCGGAGGACGAGCATATCATTAACTCAAAACTGAAAATAAAGATTACACAACAACCACAAGATGGATTTCATCACAAGGTATCAGTGTAATGGCGCCGACCTGACACTGTCTGTAGTCACTGAGCACAATTCTGCTGACAGGTATCAGTGTAATCATTATAACGGCACCAACCTGACACTGTCTGTAGTCACTGAGCACAATTCTGCTGACAGGTATCAGTGTAATCAGTATAACAGCACTGACCTGACACTGCCTGTAGTCACTGAGCACAATCCTGCTGACAGGTATCAGTGTAATCAGTATAACGGCACCGATCTGACACTGTCTGTAGTCACTGAGCACAATCCTGCTGACAGGTATCAGTGTAATCATTATAACGGGGCCAACCTGACACTGTCTGTAGTCACCGAGCACAATCCTGCTGACAGGTATCAGTGTAATCAGTATAACGGCACCGATCTGACACTGTCTGTAGTCACTGAGCACAATCCTGCTGACAGGTATCAGTGTAATCAGTATAACGCGCTAACCTGAAACTGTAGTCACTGAGCACAATCCTGCTGACAGGTATCAGTGTGATCAATATAACAGCACTGACCTGACACTGTCTGTAGTCACTGAGCACAATCCTGCTGACAGGTATCAGTGTAATCAGTATAACAGCGCTGACCTGACACGGTCTGTAGTCACTGAGCACAATCCTGCTGACAGGTATCAGTGTAATCAGTATAACGGCACCGACCTGACACTGTCTGTAGTCACTGAGCACAATCCTGCTGACAGGTATCAGTGTAATCAGTATAACGGCACTGACCTGACACTGTCTGTAGTTACCGAGCACAATCCTGCTGACAGGTATCAGTGTGATCAGTATAACGGTGCCGACCTGACACTGTCTGTAGTCACTGAGCACAATCCTGCTGACAGGTATCAGTGTAATCAGTATAACGGCACTGACCTGACACTGTCTGTAGTCACTGAGCACAATCCTGCTGACAGGTATCAGTGTAATTAGTATAACGATGCGACCTGACACTGTCTGTAGTCACTGAGCACAATCCTGCTGACAGGTATCAGTGTAATCAGTATAACGGCACTGACCTGACACTGTCTGTAGTCACTGAGCACAATCCTGCTGACAGGTATCAGTGTAATCAGTATAACGGCAATGACCTGACACTGCCTGTAGTCACTGAGCACAATCCTGCTGACAGGTATCAGTGTAATCAGTATAACGGCAATGACCTGACACTGCCTGTAGTCACTGAGCACAATCCTGCTGACAGGTATCAGTGTAATCAGTATAACGGCACTGACCTGACACTGTCTGTAGTCACTGAGCACAATCCTGCTGACAGGTATCAGTGTAATCAGTATAACGGCAATGACCTGACACTGCCTGTAGTCACTGAGCACAATCCTGCTGACAGGTATCAGTGTAATCAGTATAACAGCAATGACCTGACACTGCCTGTAGTCACTGAGCACAATCCTGCTGACAGGTATCAGTGTAATCAGTATAACGGCAATGACCTGACACTGCCTGTAGTCACTGAGCACAATCCTGCTGACAAGTATCAGTGTAATCAGTATAACAGCACTGACCTGACACTGTCTGTAGTCACTGAGCACAATTCTGCTGACAGGTATCAATGTAATCATTATAACGGGGCCAACCTGACACTGTCTGTAGTCACTGAGCACAATCCTGCTGACAAGTATCAGTGTAATCAGTATAACAGCACTGACCTGACACTGTCTGTAGTCACTGAGCACAATCCTGCTGACAGGAATCAGTGTAATTAGTATAACGGCACTGACCTGACACTGTAGTCATCGAGCACAATCCTGCTGACAGGTATCAGTGTAATCAGTATAACGGCACCAACCTGGCACTGTAGTCACTGAGCACAATCCTGCTGACAGGTATCAGTGTAATCAGTATAACGGCACCAACCTGGCACTGTAGTCACTGAGCACAATCCTGCTGACAGGTATCAGTGTAATCAGTATAACGGCGCCAACCTGACACTGCAGTCACTGAGCACAATCCTGCTGACAGGTATCAGTGCAATCAGTATAACGGCGCAGACCTGACACTGTCTGTAGTCACTGAGCACAGTACTGCTGACAGGTATCAGTGTAATCAGTATAACGGGGCCAACCTGACACTGTCTGTAGTCACTGAGCACAATCCTGCTGACAGGTATTAGTGTAATCAGTATAACGGTGCCGACCTGACACTGTCTGTAGGTTACTCAGCACACAATCCTGCAGGTTCCCTTTAAGGTGGCAGACACTTTGCCCCGCTCACAGAAACAGCAATTTCGGAAGCTGCTGAAGGACAATAAAGACCTGTTTTCTGAGCTGCCAGGTCTCACTCAGGTCATAGAGTATGAGGTACTCACAGAACCTCATGTTCACATCAATCTGAAGCCGCATCGGATTCCAGAGGCCCGCAGAGAGGTGATGTCAAAAGAGGTGAAGCGGATGCTGAGTCTAGGGATCACTGAAGAATCCAAAAGTGGTTGGTCCAGTCCCATAGTGTTGGTGCCAAAACCAGACGGTAAGTTGTGTAATGATTACAAGAAGCTCAATGAGGTCTCAAAGTTTGACACCTACACAATTCCTAGAATAGATGAGCTTATTGAGAGGCTAGGACCAGCTTGGTACATTACCACCCTGGACCTCACTAAAGGATACTAGCAAATTCCCCTCTCCAAAGAGGCCAAGGAGAAGATGGCCTTCTCGAAACCACATGGATATTATCAGTACGTCAGGATGCCGTTTGGGTCGCAGGGAAATTCGGCCACTTTCCTGAGAGCCATGGACCCGATCTTAGCACCCCACAAAAAGTATGCAGCAGCCTTCCTAGATGACATCATCATACTCTGCCAGGACTGGGGAAGTCATCATGGCAGCCCCAATGACGGATCTTCTGAAAGGGACGAATTCGACTACGACTAAGTAGTCCCTGGAAGCTGAGCCGCCCTTCCGGGAAATGAAACAGGTCCTCTGTAAACAGCCAGTTTTGTTGGTATCCAACTTCTACAAATAGTTTGTGACCCAGATGGATGCATCGGATGTCAATTTGGGAGCAGTTTTGTCCAAGGAGATTAACGGAGAGGCACACCCTGTAATGTACCTCTGTCGGAAGCTGTCCACATGTGAGAAGAACTACTCCATAGTGGAAAAAGTATGTTTGGCCATCAAGTGGGCGTTGGACACTCTGAGGTATAACCTGTTAGGTAGAAGGTTCAGGTTAGTGTCTGACCATGCCCCACTAAAGTGGATGTGAGAGAAGGAGGGTAACTAGGTGGTTCCTAGACCTGAAAGATTTTAGTTTTCATGTGGAGCATAGGCCTAGGAAACACCATGGGCATGGATGCAGATGCCCTATCAAGGGTCTATTGTATGTTGGTAGACGGTGCCAACTCCCCGGCTTTGGGAAGACGGGGGGTATGTAAGGTAGAGCTAGACAAGTCGTGGATGGTAGGCATGTATTTCCGAGGTGCCAAGCCTTGGTGATATAGGACCCAGAGAAACATTCTCCAGTACACTTGATGCTGAAAGGTTTTTAATGAGCCCGGATTATGGGTTCGGGTTTTACGAGCAGCTGAGTTTGGTGGACCCATGCTGTATATGGACTGGTTAACCCCTTCATGACCCAGCCTATTTTGACCTTAAAGACCTTGCCATTTTTTGCAATTCTGACCAGTGTCCCTTCATGAGGTAATAACTCAGGAACGCTTCAACGGATCCTAGCGATTCCGAGACTGTTTTTTCGTGGCATATTGGACTTCATGTCAGTGGTAAATTTAGGTCGATAATTTTTGCGTTTATTTGTGAAAAAAATGGAAATTTGGCGAAAATTTTGAAAATTTCGCAATTTTCAAATTTCAAATTTTTATTCTGTTAAACCAGAGAGTTATGTGACACAAAATAGTTAATAAATAACATTTCCCACATGTCTACTTTACATCAGCACAATTTTTGAAACAAAATTTTTTTTTGTTAGGAAGTTATAAGGGTTAAAAGTTGACCAGCGATTTCTCATTTTTACAACAAAATTTACAAAGCCATTTTTTTACGGACCACCTCACATTTGAAGTCACTTTGAGGGGTCTATATGGCAGAAAATACCCAAAAGTGACACCATTATAAAAACTGCACCCCTCAAGCTACTCAAAACTACATTCAAGAAGATTATTAACCCTTCAGGTGCTTCACAGGAACTAAAGCAACATGGAAGGAAAAAATGGACATTTTAATTTTTCCAACAAAAATTTTCTTTTACCATCAATTTTTTCATTTTTACATGGGCAACAGGATAAAATGGATCCTAAAATTTGTTGGGCAATTTCTCCTGAGTACACAGATACCTCATATGTGGTCATAAACCACTGTTTGGGCGCACGGCAGGGCTCAGAAGGGAAGGAGCGCCATTTGACTTTTTGAATGGAAAATATGCTGGAATATTTAGCGGTTGCCATGTCGCATTTGGAGAGTCCCTGTCCCTGTGTGCCTAAACATTGGAGCTCCCCCACAAGTGACCCCATTTTGGAAACTAGACCCCCCCCAAGGAACTTATCTAGATGCATAGTGAGCACTTTGAACCCCCAGGTGCTTCACAAATTGATCCGTAAAAAAAAAAAAAAATACTTTTTTTTCACAAAAACTTTCTTTTAGCCTCAGTTTTTTCTTTTTCACATGGGCAACAGGATAAAATGGATCCTAAAATTTGTTGGGCAATTTCTCCTGAGTACACAGATACCTCATATGTGGTCATAAATCACTGGGCGCACGGCAGGGCTCAGAAGGGAAGAAGCGCCATTTGACTTTTTGAATGGAAAATTAGCTCCAATCGTTAGCGGACACCATGACGCGTTTGGAGAGCCCCTATGTGCCTAAACAGTGAAAAATAAAACACAAGTGACCCCATTTTGGAAACTAGACTCCTTATGGAACTTATCTAGATGTGTTCTGAGCACTCTGAGCCCCCAAGTGCTTCACAGAAGTTTATAACGCAGAGCAGTGAAAATAAAAAAAATATTTTTTTCCTCAAAAATGATTTTTTTAGCCCGCTATTTTTTATTTTCACAAGGGTAACAGGAGAAATTGGACCACAAAAGTTGTTGTGCAATTTGTCCTGAGCACACCAATTCCCCATATGTGGGGGAACCACTGTTTTGGCGCATGAGAGAGCTCAGAAGGGAAGGAGCGCCATTTTGGAATGCAGACTTGATGGCATGTTCTGCGGGCGTCATGTTGCGTTTGCAGAGCCCCTGATGTGCATAAACAGTAGAAACCCCCCACAAGTGACCCCATTTTGGAAACTAGATCCCCCAAGGAGCTTATCTAGATGTGTAGTGAGCACTTTGAACCCTCAAGTGCTTTATAGAAGTTTATAAACGCACAGCAGTGAAAATAAAAAAATCATTTTTGTTCCTCAAAAATCATTTTTTAGCCCGCTATTTTTTATTTTCCCAAGAGTAACAGGATAAATTGGACCCCAAAAGTTGTTGTCCAGTTTTTCCTGAGTACACTGGTGCCCCATATGTGGGGGGGAACTACTGTTTGGGCGCACGGCAGAGCTCAGAAGGGAAGGAGCGCCATTTGACTTTTTTAATGGAAAATTAGCTCCAATCGTTAGCGGACACCATGTCGTGTTTGGAGAGCCCCTGTGTGCCTAAACTTTGGAGTTCCCCCACAAATGACCCCATTTTGGAAACAAGACCCCCTAAGGAACTTATCTAGAGGCACAGTGAGCACTTTGAACCCCCAGGTACTTCACAGAAGTTATAAACGCAGAGCCGTGAAAATAAAAATCATTTTTTTTCTCAAAAAATTATTTTTCTTAGCCCATTTTTTATTTTCACAATGGTTACAGGAGAAATTGGACCCCAAAAGTTGTTGTCCAGTTTGTCCTGAGTACGCTGGTACCCCATATGTGGGGGGGGGAACCACTATTTGGGCACACGTCAGGGCTCGGAAGGGATGTAGTGACGCTTTGAAATAACGACTTCATGGAATGGTCTGCAGGCATCTTGTTACGCTTGCAGAGCCACTGATGTGCCTAAACAGTAGAAACCCCCCACAAGTGACCCCATTTTGGAAACTAGACCCCCCAAGAAACTTATCCAGATGTGTGGTGAGCACCTTGAACCCCCACGTGCTTCACAGAAGTTTATAATGCAGAGCTGTGAAAATAAAAAATCATTTTTTTCCTCAAAACCTGATTTTTTTAACCCGCAATTTTTTATTTTCACAAGGGTAACAGGAGAAATTAGACCCCAAAAGTTCTTGTACAGTTTGTCCTGAGTACACTGGTACCCCATATGTGGGGGGAAACCACTGTTCGGGCACACGTTGGGGCTCGGAAGGGAAGTAGTGACGTTTTAAAATGCCGACATTGATGGAATGGTTTGCGGGCGTCATGTTAAGTTTGCAGAGCCCCTGATGTGCCTAAACAGTAGAAACTCCCCACAAGTGACCCCATTTTGGAAACTAGACCCGCAAGGAACTTAACTAGACGTGTGGTGAGCACTTTGAACCCCCAAGGGCTACACAGAAGTTTATAACGCCCGGGCATGAAAATAAAAAAATCATATTTCTTACACAAACATGATCTTTTAGTCCCCAATTTTTTTTATTTTCCCAAGGGTAACAGGAGAAATTAGACCCCAAAAGTTGTTGTCCAATTTGTCCTGAGTACGCTGATATCCCATATGTGGGAGAAAACTACTGTATGGGCAGACGTCGGAGCTCGGAAGGGAAGTAGTGACGTTTTGAAATGCCGACTTGATGGAATGATCTGCGGGCGTCATGTTACGTTTGCAGAGCCCCTGATGTGCCCAAACTGTGGAAACCACCCCAAGTAACCCCATTTTGAGAACTAGACCACCCAAGGAACTTATCTAGATGTGTAGTGAGCACTTTGAACCCCCAAGTGCTTCACAGAAGTTTATAACCCAGAGCAGTGAATATAAAAAATCATTTTTTTTCCCTCAAAAAATCATTTTTTAGCCCACAATTTTTTATTTCCACAAGGGTAACAGGAGAAATTGGACCCCAAAAAGTTGTTGTCCTGTTTGTCCTGAGTACGCTGGTACCTTATATGTGGGGGAACAACTGTTTGGGCACACGTCGGGGCTCGGAAGTGAAGTAGTGACGTTTTGTAATATCGACTTGATGGAATGTTCTGCGGGCGTCATGTTACGTTTGCAGAGCCCATGATGTGCCTAAACAGTAGAAACCCCCCAAGTAACCCCATTTTGGAAACTAGATCCCCCAAGGAACTCTTCTAGATATGTGGTGAGCACTTTGAATCTCCAAGTTCTTCACAGAAGTTTATAACGCAGAGCCGTGAAAATAAAAAATCATTTTTTTTCCACAAACATGATCTTTTAGTCCCCAATTTTTTTCCCTAGGGTAACAGGAGAAATTAGACCCCCAAAGATGTTGTGCAATTTTTCCTGAGTACGTTGATACCCCATATGTGGGGGTAAACCACTGTTTGGGCACACGTCAGGGCTCGGAATAAAGGGAGCACTGTTTGACTTTTTGAACGCAAAATTTGCTGGAATCAATGTTTGGAGACCCCCTGATGTGCCTAAATAGTGGAAACCCCTCAATTCTAACTCCAACCCTAACCCCAACACACCACTAACCACAACCCTAACCCCTACACACCCTAACCCTAATACCAACCCTAACCCCCAAAAAACCCTTAACACTAATCCTAGCTCTAACCCTAACCACAAGCCTAACCCTAATTCCAACCCTAACCCTAATTCTAACCCTAACTCTAATGCTAATTCTAACCCTAATGCTAAAGGCTAGGTTCACATTACGTTTTACCAGCCCGTTCAACACATAGCGTTGAAGGGCTGGTAACGGTATAGCATAACGCGATCGCGTTATGCTATACCCGCTAGCGCAGATGAATCAGCAGATGATTCATCTGTGCTAGCGGTGACGGATCCCAGACGCTGCAGGCCGCGTCCGAGGCTCCGTCACTGAATGATGGCACGTCGCGAATGCATGCCACTTTATGGCATGCGTTGCGATGTGCCAGCAAATGGGGGTGAATGGCAGCGATATGAATCCAGCCTAACCCTAAGGCTAACCATAACCCTAAGGCTAACCCTAACCTAACCTAACTGTAATTCTAACCCCAATAGAAAAAAAATATATATATATTTTCTTTATTTTATTATTTGTCCCTACCTATGGGGAGATAAAGGGGGCATTTATTTACTTTTTTATTTATTTTGATCACTGTGAGAGTTTATCACAGTGATCAAAATAAATGTATTGAAGCTGCTGGCCGGCAGGCGCACTTCGCATGCGCCCATTTTCCAAGATGGCGGCGCCCATGAAGAGTCCCGGACGGACGCCGGGACGGATCCAGGCACACCAGAGGACCGGGGGAGATGAGGGGAGGGATCGGAAGCCGGGGAGCAGATAGTGACGGCGGTGACCGATTGCCGCCTTCAAACGGTGGCGGCGGCCGATTGCCGCCGTCACTCGGTGTGGGGAGGGTCGGAACTCTGTGTCCAGCCATGGCAGATGCTATTGCAGCATCGGCCATGGCTGGATTGTAATATTTTACCAAATTTCATTGGTGAAATATTACAAATCGCTGATTGGCTGTTTCACTTTTAACAGCCAATCAGAGCAATCGTGGCCACGGGGGGTTAAGCCACCCCCACTGTAGTGATGCACAAAGGTTCTTGTTACTGCGGTTCGGGTGACCTTTCAGTGACCCCGGTCACCCGACCCGCAGGAACATGATTTATAGCATGACGCCTACGTTGGCGTCATGGGTCGGGATGCCACTGGTTTTCATGACGCCGACGTAGGCGTCATGGGTCGGGAAGGAGTTAATTACCGTTTTATTCTGTCATACCTTTGGTTTACCTGGAATAGGCAGTCTTATTTTTGATAACCACAACTGTTTATGAACTTTTAATCCCTTAGTGACAAAGCCAATTTGCAGCTTAATGACCGGGCCAATTTTTACAATTCTGACCACTGTCCCTTTATGAGGTTATAACTCTGGAACACTTCCATGGATCCCGGTGATTCTGAGATTGTTTTCTCGTGACATATTGTACTTCATGATAGTGGTAAAATTTCTTCGATGTAACTTGCGATTATTTATGAAAAAAATGGAAATAAGGTAAAAAAAATTTAAATTTTGCAATTTTCAAACTTTGAATTTTTATTCCCTTCAAACAGAGAAATGTGTCACACAAAATAGATAATAAATAACATTTCCCACATGTCTACTTTACATCAGCACAATTCTGGAAATAATTTTTTTTTGTTAAGAAATTATAAGGGTTAAAAGTTGACCAGCGATTTCTCATTTTTACAACAAAATTTACAAAACCATTTCTATTTTAGGGACCACATCACATTTGAAGTCACTTTGAGGGGTCTATATGGCAGAAAATACCCAAAAGTGACACCATTCTAAAAACTGCACCCCTCAAGGTACTCAAAACCACATTCAAGAAGTTTATTAACCCTTTACGTGCTTCACAGGAACTGAAGCAACTTGGAAGGAAAAAATGAACATTTAACTTTTTTTTTTTTTTTTTTTACAAACATTTTACTTCAGAACCAATTATTTTTATTCTCATAAGTGTAAAAAGAGAAAACACTGTTTGGACGCACGGCAGAGCTCGTAAGGGAAGGAGCGTCATTTGACTTTTTCAACGCAAAATTGGCTGGAATTGAGATCGGACGCCATGTCGCGTTTGGAGACCCCCTGATGCGCCTAAACAGTGGAAACCCCCCAATTCTAACTCCAACCTAACCCCAAACACCCTAACCCATACAACCCTAACCCCAACACACCCTAACCCTAACCCAACCCTAACCCAACACACCCCTAATCCAACCCTAACCCAACACACCCTAACCCTAATCCAACCCTAACCTAACACAACCCTAACCCTAATCACAACCCTAACCCCAACACAACCCTAACCCTAATCACAACCCTAACCCCAACACACCCCTAACCCTAAACCTAATCCCAACCCTAACCCTAATCCCAACCCTAACCCTAATCCCAATCATAATCCTAACCCTAAAACTTTAGCCCAAATCACTTTAGCCTAACCCTAATGGGAAAATGGAAATAAATATATTTTCTTTATTTTATTATTTTCCCTAATTAAGGGGGTGATAGAGGGGGGGTTTGATTAACTATTTTTTTATTTAGATCACTGTGATAGCGTTTATCACAGTGACCAAAATGAACCAATAGGAAAAATCTTCCTATTGTTGCCGGCTGGCAGATCGCAACGGGCGTACTGCGCATGCGCCCATTATTTTCTGACCGGAAGAAGATGGCGGCGCCCATTGGAGGATGCATGAGGGCCAAAGGACCACCGGGAGGTACGGGGGGGGGGGGGGGAGGAGAAGTGGAACTTATTTCTCTCTCCTCTGATGTGCGATCACATCAGAGAAGAGAGAAATTAGATGGCACATTGGATTTTTTTTTTTGCGGTCGCCGTTATACGGTTAATAATGACGATCGCAACCCGGGGTTGGTAGAAACCGACCCGAATCATGTTCTCTGGGGTGTCAGCTACCGCCAGCAGCTGAGATCCCGGAGAAAATCGCCCCCCCCGGCATTTTCTGACCGGAAGAAAATGGCGGCGCCCACCGGAGGAGGCAGGAGGGCCCGAAGACCACCGGTGTACGAGGGGGGGATCAGGGACCCTATTTCTCTCTCCTCTGATGTGCGATCACATCAGTGAAGAGAGAAATTACATGGCACATCAGATTTTTTTTTTTTTGCGGTCGCTGTTATACGGTTAATAACGACGATCGCAACCCTGGGGTCGGAAAAAACCGACCGAATCATGTTCTCTGGGGTCTCGGCTACCCCCGGCAGCCGAGACCCCGGAGAAAATCCTACTCTGGGGGGTGCTATACACTTTTTCCACAGCGCTGTGGTTTAAGTACCCTTAACTACCGCCGTAAAAAGGCGTATCGGCAGTAGTTAAGGGGTTAATAAACCATCTGTTTGTTTTGAATCAACAAATCAAGTCCCGTTTGTGAACCTGCGTCTACCACAGAGCTGATCCCACACACGTTATCCAAGAGATCCGGAGATCCAAACGACCAGAGACTCTTTAGGAAACCACAGCCAGCCAGATGTGGGTAACCAACAGCACGGCACCAGAGGTGGGTAACCAACAGCACGGCACCAGAGGTGGGCAACCAGCAGCACGGCGCCAGAGGTGGGCAACCAGCAGCACGGCCCAGAGGTGGCAACCAGCAGCACGGCGCCAGAGGTGGGCAACCAGCAGCACGGCACCAGAGGTGGGCAACCAGCAGCACGGCGCCAGAGGTGGGCAACCAGCAGCACGGCGCCAGAGGTGAGCAACCAACAGCACGGCGCCAGAGGTGAGCAACCAACAGCACGGCGCCAGAGGTGAGCAACCAACAGCACGGCACCAGAGGTGGGCAACCAACAGCACGGCACCAGAGGTGAGCAACCAACAGCACGGCACCAGAGGTGGGCAACCAACAGCACGGCACCAGAGGTGGGCAACCAACAGCACGGCACCAGAGGTGGGCAACCAACAGCACGGCACCAGAGGTGGGCAACCAACAGCACGGCACCAGAGGTGGGCAACCAGCAGCACGGCCCAGAGGTGGGCAACCAACAGCACGGCACCAGAGGTGGGCAACCACAGCACGGCGCCAGAGGTGGGCAACCAGCAGCACGGCACCAGAGGTGGGCAACCAGCAGCACGGCGCCAGAGGTGGGCAACCAGCAGCACGGCGCCAGAGGTGAGCAACCAACAGCACGGCGCCAGAGGTGAGCAACCAACAGCACGGCGCCAGAGGTGAGCAACCAACAGCACGGCACCAGAGGTGGGCAACCAACAGCACGGCACCAGAGGTGAGCAACCAACAGCACGGCACCAGAGGTGGGCAACCAACAGCACGGCACCAGAGGTGGGCAACCAACAGCACGGCACCAGAGGTGGGCAACCAACAGCACGGCACCAGAGGTGGGCAACCAACAGCACGGCACCAGAGGTGGGCAACCAACAGCACGGCACCAGAGGTGGGCAACCAACAGCACGGCACCAGAGGTGGGCAACCAACAGCACGGCACCAGAGGTGGGCAACCAACAGCACGGCACCAGAGGTGGGCAACCAACAGCACGGCACCAGAGGTGGGCAACCAACAGCACGGCACCAGAGGTGGCAACCAACAGCACGGCACCAGAGGTGGGCAACCAACAGCACGCACCAGAGGTGGGCAACCAACAGCACGGCACCAGAGGTGGGCAACCAACAGCACGGCACCAGAGGTGGGCAACCAACAGCACGGCACCAGAGGTGGGCAACCAACAGCACGGCACCAGAGGTGGGCAACCAACAGCACGGCACCAGAGGTGGGCAACCAACAGCACGGCACCAGAGGTGGGCAACCAACAGCACGGCACCAGAGGTGGGCAACCAACAGCACGGCACCAGAGGTGGGCAACCAACAGCACGGCACCAGAGGTGGGCAACCAACAGCACGGCACCAGAGGTGGGCAACCAACAGCACGGCACCAGAGGTGGGCAACCAACAGCACGGCACCAGAGGTGAGCAACCAAAAGCACGGTGCCAGATGTGGGCAATCAACCGCCTGGCCCTAGAGGAAGTGGGCAACCAACTGCAGCACGGCACCAGAGGTGAGCAACCAACTGCAGCACCGCACCAGAGGTGAGCAACCAACTGCAGCACCGCACCAGATGTGGGCAACCAACCGCCTGGCCCCAGAGGAAGTGGGCAACAAAGGCTGTAAAACAACTTGTAAATTTCTACGTAGCAGCCACTCACCCGTCTGGGGCGAGATCTCGTGCTTCCGTCAGCTCCTCACTGCTTTCTGGGCCTGTAAGATAAAAAAGAGAAAACCCCACATGGTGGAGAATGACGAGATCAGAGGAACGCTTCCAGCACAAAGCGTCACAGTGATCAATAATGGGTTAATCATTAGTAATGGGGCACGCGGTCATCAGAGTCACGGTGACAGCACAACACCTGCGCAGGGAATCCAGACAGCGCGATATTCAGCAGCTCACTACAAGGCGCCAGTAACGCTGCAGACGATTACTGCGGCCTGCAGATCACATACTGCCACATGGTGGCAACCAGTAGTTATCCTCCTCACCAGCCTGGCACCACCTGACGTTGTGCCACAGGCCGACACCACGTGATACCGAACTACAGCCGGCACCAGTTGAGAGAAAACTACAGCCGGCACCACCTGATAGCGAACTACAGCCGGCACCACCTGATAGCGAACTACAGCCGGCACCACCTGATAGCGAACTACAGCCGGCACCACCTGATAGCGAACTACAGCCGGCACCACCTGATAGCGAACTACAGCCGGCACCACCTGATAGCGAACTACAGCCGGCACCACCTGATAGCGAACTACAGCCGGCACCACCTGATAGCGAAACTACAGCCGGCACCACCTGATAGCGAAACTACAGCCGGCACCACCTGATAGCGAACTACAGCCGGCACCACCTGATACGAAACTACAGCCGGCACCACCTGATAGCGAACTACAGCCGGCACCACCTGATAGCAAACTAAGCCGGCACCACCTGATAGCAAACTACAGCCGGCACCACCTGATAGCAAACTACAGCCGGCACCACTGATACCGAAACTACAGCCGGCACCACCTGATACACACTTTAGCCAGCAACACCTGATACCGAACTACAGCCGGCACCACCTGTACCAAACTACAGCCGGCACCACCTGTACCAAACTACAGCCGGCACCACCTGATACACACTGCAGCCAGCAACACCTGATACCGAACTAAAGCCGGCACCACCTGATACCAAACTACAGCCGGCACCACCTGATACCACACTGCAGCCAGCAACACCTGTACCGAACTACAGCCGGCACCACCTGGTACCAAACTACAGCCGCATCACCTGATACCAAACTACAGCCGGCACCACCTGTACCAAACTACAGCCTGCACCACCTGATAGCAAACTACAGCCTGCACCACCTGATAGCAAACTACAGCCTGCACCACCTGATAGCAAACTACAGCCTGCACACCTGATAGCAAACTACAGCCTGCACCACCTGATAGCAAACTACAGCCTGCACCACCTGATAGCAAACTACAGCCGCACCACCTGATAGCAAACTACAGCCGCACCACCTGATAGCAAACTACAGCCGGCACCACCTGATAGCGAAACTACAGCCGGCACCACCTGATAGCGAACTACAGCCGGCACCACCCGATAGCAACTACAGCCGGCACCACCGATAGCAAACTACAGCCGGCACCACCTGATAGCAAACTACAGCCGGCACCACCTGTACCGAACTACAGCCGGCACCACCTGTACGAACTACAGCCGGCACCACCGATACGAACTACAGCCGCACACCGATACGAACTACAGCCGGCACCACCTAACCAAACTACAGCCGGCACCACCCTGATACCAAACTACAGCCGGCACCACCTGTACCGACACTACAGCCGGCACCACCTGATACCAACTACAGCCGGCACCACCTGATAGCCAAACTACAGCCGGCACCACACCTGATAGCAAACTACAGCCGGCACCACCTGATACCAAACTACAGCCGGCACCACCTGATAGCAAACTACAGCCGGCACCACCTGATAGCAAACTACAGCCGCACCACCTGATAGCAAACTACAGCCGGCACCACCTGATAGCAAACTACAGCCGGCACCACCTGATAGCAAACTACAGCCGGCACCACCTGATAGCAAACTACAGCCGGCACCACCTGATAGCAAACTACAGCCGGCACCACCTGATAGCAAACTACAGCCGGCACCACCTGATAGCAAACTACAGCCGGCACCACCTGATAGCAAACTACAGCCGGCACCACCTGATAGCAAACTACAGCCGGCACCACCTGATAGCAAACTACAGCCGGCACCACCTGATAGCAAACTAACAGCCGGCACCACTGATAGCAAACTACAGCCGGCACCACCTGATAGCAAACTACAGCCGGCACCACCTGATAGCAAACTACAGCCGGCACCACCTGATAGCAAACTACAGCCGCACCACCTGATAGCAAACTACAGCCGGCACCACCTGATAGCAAACTACAGCCGGCACCACCTGATAGCAAACTACAGCCGGCACCACCTGATAGCAAACTACAGCCGGCACCACCTGATAGCAAACTACAGCCGGCACCACCTGATAGCAAACTACAGCCGCACCACCTGATAGCAAACTACAGCCGGCACCACCTGATAGCAAACTACAGCCGGCACCACCTGATACCACACTACAGCCGGCACCACCTGATACCACACTACAGCCGGCACCACCTGATACCACACTACAGCCGGCACCACCTGATACCAAACTACAGCCGGCACCACCTGATACCAAACTACAGCCGGCACCACCTGATAC
>JARQOD010002405.1:37128-78329 GCA_033576555.1 Oophaga sylvatica
GCCTGCACCACCTGATACCACACTACAGCCGGCACCACCTGATAGCAAACTACAGCCTGCACCACCTGATACCACACTACAGCCGGCACCACCTGATAGCAAACTACAGCCTGCACCACCTGATACCACACTACAGCCGGCACCACCTGATAGCAAACTACAGCCTGCACCACCTGATACCACACTACAGCCTGCACCACCTGATACCACACTACAGCCGGCACCACCTGATACCACACTACAGCCGGCACCACCTGATACCAAACTACAGCCTGCACCACCTGATACCAAACTACAGCCTGCACCACCTGATACCAAACTACAGCCGGCACCACCTGATAGCAAACTACATCCGGCACCACCTGATAGCGAACTACAGCCGGCACCACCTGATAGCGAACTACAGCCTGCACCACCTGATACCAAACTACAGCCTGCACCACCTGATACCAAACTACAGCCTGCACCACCTGATAGCAAACTACAGCCGGCACCACCTGATACCACACTACAGCCTGCACCACCTGATACCACACTACAGCCTGCACCACCTGATACCACACTACAGCCTGCACCACCTGATACCACACTACAGCCTGCACCACCTGATACCACACTACAGCCGGCACCACCTGATAGCAAACTACAGCCGGCACCACCTGATAGCAAACTACAGCCGGCACCACCTGATACCAAACTACAGCCGGAACCACCTGATACCACACTACAGCCGGCACCACCTGATACCAAACTACAGCCTGCACCACCTGATACCAAACTACAGCCTGCACCACCTGATACCAAACTACAGCCTGCACCACCTGATACCAAACTACAGCCTGCACCACCTGATACCAAACTACAGCCGGCACCACCTGATACCACACTACAGCCTGCACCACCTGATAGCGAACTACAGCCTGCACCACCTGATACCAAACTACAGCCTGCACCACCTGATACCACACTACAGCCGGCACCACCTGATAGCAAACTACAGCCTGCACCACCTGATACCACACTACAGCCGGCACCACCTGATAGCAAACTACAGCCTGCACCACCTGATACCACACTACAGCCGGCACCACCTGATAGCAAACTACAGCCTGCACCACCTGATACCACACTACAGCCTGCACCACCTGATAGCAAACTACAGCCTGCACCACCTGATACCACACTACAGCCGGCACCACCTGATAGCAAACTACAGCCTGCACCACCTGATACCACACTACAGCCGGCACCACCTGATAGCAAACTACAGCCTGCACCACCTGATACCACACTACAGCCGGCACCACCTGATAGCAAACTACAGCCTGCACACCTGATACCACACTACAGCCGGCACCACCTGATAGCAAACTACAGCCTGCACCACCTGATACCACACTACAGCCGGCACCACCTGATAGCAAACTACAGCCTGCACCACCTGATACCACACTACAGCCTGCACCACCTGATACCACACTACAGCCTGCACCACCTGATACCACACTACAGCCTGCACCACCTGATAGCGAACTACAGCCTGCACCACCTGATACCACACTACAGCCTGCACCACCTGATACCACACTACAGCCGGCACCACCTGATACCACACTACAGCCGGAACCACCTGATACCACACTACAGCCGGCACCACCTGATACCAAACTACAGCCTGCACCACCTGATACCAAACTACAGCCGGCACCACCTGATACCAAACTACAGCCGGCACCACCTGATACCACACTACAGCCTGCACCACCTGATACCACACTACAGCCGGCACCACCTGATACCACACTACAGCCGGCACCACCTGATACCACACTACAGCCTGCACCACCTGATACCACACTACAGCCTGCACCACCTGATACCACACTACAGCCGGCACCACCTGATACCAAACTACAGCCTGCACCACCTGATACCACACTACAGCCGGCACCACCTGATACCACACTACAGCCTGCACCACCTGATACCACACTACAGCCTGCACCACCTGATACCACACTACAGCCTGCACCACCTGATACCAAACTACAGCCTGCACCACCTGATACCACACTACAGCCGGCACCACCTGATACCACACTACAGCCTGCACCACCTGATACCACACTACAGCCGGCACCACCTGATACCAAACTACAGCCGGCACCACCTGATACCACACTACAGCCGGCCGTATATGAAGCTGCACAGGTCCCCCTGAGGTGCAGGTGCTGGCGGCAGCGTTTCTGCAGCACGTGGGGCCCCTCACGTTACACTTACAGGGGTCCCGGAGCGGAGAAGTCACCACATCCCGGCGGCGAGAAGGAAGCGAAAGTGAAACCGACGGCGGCTGCGGCAGATCAGAGTGTGAGGGGGACGGAGACGCTGACTGCCCGCAGCCCCGGGACACTGAGGAGAGGACAGCCCCGAGCAGCGCGTCACAGACCGGGGAGAAACTCCCAGAAGTCACTGCAAATAACAGGAGATCAGACCGGAGGCCGAGGAGATCCCCGCACTGCTGTGTGTGCTCAGTGGCGGTCTGGCGCGCCGCAGCAAATTATAGGCCACGCCCCGACCACACCCATTTCACAACTAGTCACACCCATGTCCACGCCCCAACCACACCCATTTAGCACAGGTGATCACACTGACTGGTACTGAGTAAAAGAAAGAACAGAGAGAAAGAAAGAAAAAGAGTAATGCCTCGTACACACACGGCTATGCTCCGTCCACCTCGCGCACACACGGCTCCACTCAGTACACACACGACTCCGCTCCGTAAACCTTGTACACATTCGGCTTTGCACCATACACCCCGTACACACGCGGCTCTGCTCCTCTCCGTACACGGCTCAACCACGGAGCCCTGTGTATACAGAGCTGTGCGGCTCGGCTCCGTACACCTCGGACACGCGCGGCTCGGCTCCGTACACCTCGGACACGCGCGGCTCGGCTCCGTACACCTCGGACATGCACGGTTCAGCTCTGTACATCTTGGATACGCACGGCTCGGCTCTGTACACCTCGGACACACTCGGCTCCGTACACCTCGGACACATTCGGCTCCGTACACCTCGGACACGCTCAGCTCGGCTCCATACACCTCGGACATACTCGGCTCGGCTCTGTACACCTCGGACACGCGCGGCTCGGCTCCGTACACCTCGGACACGCACGGTTCAGCTCTGTACTTCTTGGATACGCGCGGCTCGGCTCCGTACACCTCAGACACACGCAGCTCGGCTCTGTACACCTCGGACACGCTCGGCTCGGCTCCATACACCTCGGACATACTCGGCTCGGCTCTGTACACCTCGAACACGCTCGGCTCGGCTCCGTACACCTCGGACACGCACGGTTCAGCTCTGTACATCTTGGATACGCACGGCTCGACTCCGTACACCTCGGACACGCTCGCTCCGTACACCTCAGACACACGCAGCTCGGCTCCGTTCACCTCGGACACGCACGGCTCGGCTCCGTACACCTCGGATACGTGTGGCTCGCCTCCGTACACCTCGGACACGTGAGGCTCAGCTCCGTACACCTCGGATACCTGCGGCTCGGCTCCGTACACCTCAGACATGCGTACACCTCGGACACGCGCGGCTCGGCTCCGTACACCTCGGACACGAGCAGCTCCGCTCCGTACACCTCGGACATGCACGGCTCCGCTCCATACACCTCGGACACGCGCGGCTCCGCTCCGTACACCTCGGACATGCACGACTCTACTCCATACACCTCGGACACGCACGGCTCCGCTCCGTACACCTCGGACACGCGCGGCTCCACTCCGTACACCTCGGACACGCGTACACCTCGGACACGCACGGCTAGGCTTCATACACTTCGGACACGCGCAGCTCTGCTCCGTACACCTCGGACACACATGGCTCCGCTCCGTACACCTTGTACACACACGACTCCGCTCCGTAAACCTTGTACACATGCGACTTTGCACCATACACCCCGTACACACGCGGCTCTGCTCCTCTCCGTACACGGCTCAACCACGGAGCCCTGTGTATACAGAGCTGAGCGGCTCGGCTCCATACACCTCGGACATACTCGGCTCGGCTCTGTACACCTCGGACACGCGCGGCTCGGCTCCGTACACCTCGGACATACTTGGCTCGGCTCCGTACACCTCGGACACGCTCGGCTCGGCTCCGTACACCTCGGACATACTCGGCTCGGCTCTGTACACCTCGGACACGCGCGGCTCGGCTCCGTACACCTCGGACACGCACGGTTCAGCTCTGTACATCTTGGATACGCGCGGCTCGGCTCCGTACACCTCAGACACACGCAGCTCGGCTCCGTACACCTCGGACACGCACGGCTCGGCTCCGTACACCTCGGATACGTGTGGCTCGCCTCCGTACACCTCGGACACGTGAGGCTCAGCTCCGTACACCTCGGATACCTGCGGCTCGGCTCCGTACACCTCAGACATGCGTACACCTCGGACACGCGCGGCTCGGCTCCGTACACCTCGGACACGAGCAGCTCCGCTCCGTACACCTCGGACATGCACGGCTCCGCTCCATACACCTCGGACACGCGCGGCTCAGCTCCGTACACCTCGGACATGCACGACTCTACTCCATACACCTCGGACACGCACGGCTCCGCTCCGTACACCTCGGACACGCGCGGCTCCGCTCCGTACACCTCGGACACGCGTACACCTCGGACACGCACGGCTAGGCTTTATACACTTCGGACACGCGCAGCTCTGCTCCGTACACCTCGGACACACATGGCTCCGCTCCGTACACCTTGTACACACACGACTCCGCTCCGTAAACCTTGTACACATGCGACTTTGCACCATACACCCCGTACACATGCGGCTCTGCTCCTCTCCGTACACGGCTCAACCACGGAGCCCTGTGTATACAGAGCTGAGCGGCTCGGCTCCGTACACCTCGGACACGCTCGGCTCGGCTCCATACACCACGGACACGCTCGGCTCGGCTCTGTACACCTTCGACACGCGCAGCTCCTCTTCGGACACGCTCCGCACACCTCGGACACGCTCGGCTCGGCTCCATACACCTCGCACATGCTCGGCTCGGCTCTGTACACCTCGGACACGCTCGGCTTGGCTCTGTACACCTCGGACAAGCTCAGCGCCGCTCCGTAGACCTCGTACACACACGGCTCTGCTCCATACACCTCGCACACACGGCTCCACTCCGTATACTCATACACACACAGCACTGTGTTAGGATCATTCAGCCATGGAGGGTCCTTGTTGGAGTCGGAGTATCCCCGTAACAAGAAATACACAGACACGTAGTGTATAATCAGGTACTGGGAAGCCCCTGAGCGCGCCCGCTCTATGGATGCTATCCCTTTATTTATACTAACAAATCATAAGATATTGTCGCACAGGCGCAGTAAAATTCCTTTGTTCCATAAGCAGCAAAGTGATTCATAACAGTGGAATGTTGATAAGAAAGTTTCATAATTAGAAAAGTGATAATTCATAGTAATAGAAGGTTGCTGAGACAGCTAAAAACAAGTTACAATCTAGTTTCTGGGCGTCAGTCCAAATGTCCAGATAAGGGAAGAATAACTTCATCTGTGTCTTACATCGTAATTTTGGGTGAAGTATAACTCCTACCATCCTCTCAGTCCCCCCTTTGATTCTTCCTTATATATGTTGATAGTGAATTTTCTCCTGAAGTTTTTTCATCTTCCTTGCCACCCGTCGGTACACGAATATATTTAGCATAGTTAACACAAATATAAGTAATACTAATATAACAAGGGGATAACAAAAAACTTGAATAAAGTGTGTGGCAGTAGGGGACCATCCACTAAATATATCATACCAATGATGTTCAGTTTCACTTTGAATTGCAGACCCTAAATTAATCAATTTTTCTGAGTCTATATATGCATTTACCAGGAGTTTGTTCAAAGAATGTTTAAACTCAGTAATATGAGCATGCACTTCCTCTGATCTATTAATCAATTCTCTTAGCTTGGTACAGTCTAAACTAACAGGTATGTTAGGCAACATTTTTACAAAGTTCATTCCTTCACTTATTTCATTGTTTATTTCAGGTAAAAAGAAATAAGTGCTTCCTTTCCAGTTTAGAGTAGTAATATTTTTAATACATCCAACATATGGGGTATTTAGGTGCAGGGGTCCTGTGGTATTTTTATCGTTGGTCACTATACAAATATATTGTGGCCCTAGTTCCATAAATGTTTCCACTGTGTTAAGGGGAACTCGTAATAGGGGACATATATTAGTTTGATGTTGTAATAGACATGGCTCATACATGGGAGTACCCTGTCCGCAAACATAACCTTTGTTAGTCTCGTGACAGCTTGAGAGATCATGTGTCTGATTGTTAGTGTCCATATAGGTACCCTTAATTTCTGGGTACCAAAATTCCTCTTGTATAACTATGGGCATTACAAATATTTTACACATTACCATAGTGCTATTAGCGCGGATTTTAAAGGCTGTGAAAGTACCCGTACACCATAAATCTAAACACTGGACCTCTTTCCCAGTGACCGTGAACCAGGTATCTGACTGGGAAATATTAAATATTTTTGCCCACTCAAAATAGTTTCCAGACATGAGGCCAGCTTGTGCTCTGTTTTTCTGTATTTGCCAATTTATTATTTCGAAACCACATTGTGTTGCATTTATTAATGATGAAATATTTTCCCATGATTTTTCTGTTAAGAATAAACTCTGATTAAAAATACTATTAATATCATTAGGGATCTGCAATCCAAGTCGGTTAACTTTTAAGGAAGTTGGAATCCATTTACCATTAATTTTTACACTTTCTGCCATATCCTGTCCTGCTCTAGACCATTTATTGGCCATAGACTCCATTTGCATGCTATTCATAATTCCCATTCCAGTACCCGTTGCCCCCAGCAGGGTGTCATACCAAGCCCTCTTATGCCTTGAACACGTAGGGATAAGTGGAAAAGATACATTGAACTGAACTTTTACCTTTTGATGTATCGTAGAAGTGTTAACACAGGTGCTCGGGATGGGGATAAGAGAGTGGTTGCTGAAATGAGGCAGGATACTTGCGTTATACACATATATGCCTATGGCAAACCAAGGTCCTCCCTTTATTTCAGACGTGTTACCACAAACATAATACCCAGGGCATTTAGAACAGTGGTGTTTGAGTTTTGATACTTCTTGCTGGTGTAATATATCGCAAAATTCCTAAAATTGTGGTTAGTGATCTCTGTGGTATTCACAAATGAACATACATTGTTCCCTTCTACTGTGGAATTAATGGTTATATTAAAACCCGTTTTTACATGTATGAGATATCGGTTATACCATACTTTAGACTTCTCCTGTCTGAATATTGTACAGGGGCCAGTGATTTTTATTGTCATGGTCAAGCATTCTGTGTTTGCTCTGCAGGTATAGTTATTTTGCGTCCTATTTTGTGTATGGCTTTTCCATTTCCAAAGGGAAGAGTAGGTCTCCCCTTCTTCCAGTTCTTTTTCCTTGGGGATGGATGTCCCAGGTGTCCAAGCAACAGTGTAGCTTACCAATATCGCTATCAACGCAATGATTTGATAAAGAATTCTCATTTTGCTATCTTACAGTGGCTAGCATGCACCCATGCAGCCTTTCCTTCTAATTTTAATGCAGTAGGCGTGGTTAGTAACACCTGATAAGGACCCTCGAATCTGGGTTCTAGTGTCCTTCTGTTATGTCTTTTTACATACACTTCGTCCCCTGGTTGTAGCTTGTGTGTCCCTTCAACGGAATCTGGATCTGGAATAGAAGAGAACACTAAAGAGTGTGTTTTAGACACATGTTTACATAAGTTCTGTACATATGCTGTTAAACTCTCAGTTTCTAGCATTAAAGTCTGTGGGAAATACAATCCTGTATTGGCAACTCTACCAAACAATATTTCATGGGGGGTGAGTTTGCTCTTTCCCTGGGGGGTGTTTCTGACTGAATACAATGCTATTGGAAGACACTCAGTCCATGGTTTCTGTGTCTCTGCCATAGCTTTCTGTATTTTCAATTTGAGTGTCCCGTTCATTCTCTCAACCTTACCAGAACTCTGTGGGTGGTAAGGGGTGTGTAGTTCACTCTTTATACACAACATTTTCATTACATTCTGAAAGATCTCTCCAGTGAAATGTGTACCTCTATCTGACTCGATCACTTCTGGGATACCATAACGGGTACCAGTTCATGTGCTATTTTTACTGCAGTGATTTTAGCCGTGGCTCTATGAACTGGATAAGCCTCCGGCCACCCCGAAAACATGTCCACACATACCAGTACATACTCATAGTGTCCATGCTTAGGCATCTGGATATAATCGATCTGAAGTCTCTGGAACGGATATAGTGGTCTTACATGGTGCTTCTGGGGGGTCTTAATAGTCTGTCCTGGATTGTAGGCTAAACAGATTTCACAAGAACCACATTTTGCTCGAGCTACCTGGCCGAACCCTGGGGCTAACCACTTCTGTCTGACCCTCTGTATCATACCGTTTGCAGACACATGTGTAGGTCCGTGGGCTTCACTGACCACAACAGGGTACCACGCTCGGGGGAGACAAAGCTCATCTCCTTTTCTCCATAGTCCTTCTTTTTCTTCTGCCCCCTGTTTCTGCCACTCTTCTTTTTCTTCTCTACTCACCTGCTGGTGGGCTTCTTTGAGCCGTGTAATTAAGTCAAATTCTGATACTGCACTAATAGTGTGGTCAGTTGTCAGAGGTTTTAGTGCAGCTCGCTTAGCAGCCTTGTCGGCTCGGTCATTACCCCTAGCTATCTCTGTGTCGAGTCTTACATGTGCAGGTACTTTCATTACTGCTACTTGTTTAGTTAAGGCAGCTGATTCTAGAATTTGTTTAATCATTTGTCCATGTTTTACTGGTTGACCTGAAGCTGTCATGTAACCTCTAGCTCTCCATATGCATCCAAAATCATGTACAATGCCATATGCATATCTAGAATCAGTAAAAATATTAGCGGTTTTTTCTTTTGCTAATTGTAATGCTCGTATTAGAGCTAATAGTTCAGCTTCCTGGGCTGAACAGCTGGCTTGCATTGGTTCAGCTTCAATAACATCATGGTCTGATACAACAGCATAACCTGTGTGAAAGTTACCAGCTTCATCTGCATACCTGCTACCATCTATATACATTTGTAAGTCTGGATTGTCAAGAGGTATGTCCTGTACATTAGGTAACCCTTGTGTTTCTTGTTCTATACACTGTAAACAATCATGTATTCCATTATTTTGTTCATGAAATTGTAAAAAATGTTTATCTTCATAGTCTCCTTCCACCCCCCCCTTTGTCTCTAATGGTAACAGAGTGGCTAAATTTAGAGACAATATACGGCGAAAAGTGAGGTTTGGTGGCATTAGTAAGGAGCATTGTAATCTAAGATGTCTAGTCATTGAAATGTGTTTTGGCAATACCTGATTCAGTATGCCATGTACATCATGTGTCGTTTGTACTATTAAGGCATGGTCTAGTACTATGTCTGAGGCTTTTTCTACCAAAAGAGAAACAGCTGCTACTACCTTGACACATGACGGTGCAGCTTTGGTGACATTATCTAATTGAGCAGAGTAGTATGCGACAGGTCTTTGTTTATTTTCATGTTTCTGTGTTAGTACCCCTGTAGCATGATTAGATATTTCTGCAGCCATTAATTGGAATGGTTTGGCGTAGTCTGGGATTCCCAAGGCCGGGGCTGACATGAGACCTTTCTTGAGGTCTTGAAAGGCTATGAGCGCTGATTCAGTTAACTGGAAAGGTTCGATTTTTAAACAATCATATAGAGGTTGCATAAGCTGACTAGCATGTATAACCCATTCTCTGCAGTGTGATACTATTCCCAAAAATGCTCTTAATGTTTTGTAGTTCTTGGGAGGAACAAGATCTCTAATGATTTTTAGTCTGTCGGCGGTGAGGTGCCGAATACCTTGTGAAATGCAGTGTCCTAGAAATACTATCGTAGTCATACAAAGTTGTATTTTCCTCTTGTTAACTTTACAGCCCATGTCTGCTAGAAATATTAACAACCTTATTGTGTTGCTGTCTGCGGACTCTTGATCAGGGGCACATAACAATAGGTTATCAACATATTGGAGAATTACAACCTCATCCGTAGGTTTAAAATTTTGTAGAACTGATCTCATAGCTTCTGAGTACAAGGTAGGTGAATGTATCATACCCTGTGGTAATCTTGTCCATGCTAATTGTCTATTCTTGAATGTAAATGCAAACAGCTTGTAACAGTCTGGGTGTAATGGTACTGAAAAGAATGCATTTGATAAGTCTATGACAGAAAATACTCGTGCTGTTGCTGGAATCTGTGATAGCAACGTGTGTGGATTTGGCACAACAGGAGTAATAGGTTCCAAAATTTTATTTATCTCTCTTAAATCATGTACCATCCGGTACTTAGCAGCTGACCCCTCAATAGATTTCTTTTTTACGGGGTACAACGGTGTATTAGCTGGTGACTTTACTTCTATCAGTACTCCAGTTTCTAGATAATCTTTTATCTGTTCTCCTATGGCGTGTTCTTGTTGGGCACTAATAGGATACTGTCTCAATTGGGGTAGTGTCACACCTGGAACAGGAGTGACTTTTACAGGAGCTATTGGCATTAGTCCTACATCGGTGTCATGTTGTGCCCATAATTTTTCTGGTACCTCAGAAAGATCCAAAATAATTTGGGTAGGGGCAGGATCTTTCTCATCCTCTAAGGCTTGGACTTTTACAATGTTTTCTAGAGACTCTTGGTCATCAGGCACCAAAATTTGGACTCTACCATCTTCCAAAAATTGGATATTCATTCCTGTCTGTTTTAGTAAATCCATACCTAGAAGACAAGTAGGTGCCCCTTTAACAAAAAGGAATTTTGATAAAAATATTTTAGATCCTATCTTTGTTTCAAGGGGAATACTATATGGGAGTGGCCTGATTCCTCCATCATACCCTTCGGTATAAGTTACATCATCTGATAAACAATCAGCATTTGGTAGGGCGTCTTCATTGAGGACGGAGGAAGTTGCTCCGGTATCTATTAAAAAAGGACATTGCTTTCCTGCTACTTTTACTTGAATTATTGGGCGCCTTCCAGTCAAAGTGGTTTGCATTACGTCTAGTCACTCGCTAGCTGCAGGAGCAGAAGCCTGTACTGTCTTTTCTTGTGATTGTCTTGGGACATAAATACCATTTTCTATATCCCTGGCTTTTTTCCTGCATTCTCTAATCCAATGTCCTGGTTTCTTACAGTAGTGACATGGATTAGTTTTCTTATCCAAATTCCCTTTGTCATAAGTTTGATTTGATCTGTTGTTCTTATTAACCAGACTGTTATTTGCCGCCACTCTGACGGGTTTGGATGCTGCCTCACGCATATCCATTTCTATCCCTAATAGTTTTTGTCTGACTATCTGGGGATCATCTAGTGTTCTCCAATCAGGAGTTGCAGCCTTGAACTTTTCCCTAAGTTTTGGGTTGAGATTCTCTATAAAAGTTTTAGTCATCAGTCGAATGACTCCTTCATTAGTAAGATCCATTCCCTCATCTCTGTAACTGTTCTCTACCGCTAGGTAGTATTCATCTACTGGCTGTCCTGACTTTTGGGAAACAGTTCCTGAAGTCCCTCTCATTCTTTGCTTGGTTCTCATAAACTCTAGTAGTCTCTGCACAAAATTCTGTCCTGACAGTGCGGTATTTGGATCCTCACCATCTACTGGTTGAGGTCTATGAGGTTCTATAACTGTCATCAATTCCTGATACAACCCTGGTGTCATTTTCATTCTACATAATTCTGTTCCATCTGACCATGTTCCATTATGGGTGTGTATTATCTGTTGTATGTACGTAGCAAATCTTAGTGGGCATTGTATCGGATCTGGTGCATTCTGAAGTAGGGACATTCCCTCAGCGGGGGTCCATGGAAAATATTGTCTAGTCTGATGGTATCTAGTTACTCTACGCGGTGGATTGCCACCATCTTCTTCTCTGTATGGTCGACTGAGGATACGCACTGGTGCCAACATATCATGTGGTTGTGGTGCTCCACATCCTGCACATGTGTCTCTCCAGTCTGGATTCTGGAGTCCACAGTTTGTACATGTCCATCCACCCGGACCCCGAAGATCAGGATACAGTGTGGGTTCTGACCTGGGCTGATATGGTGGTGCCAATGGGTTCATTTGTTTACTGTTCTCAGTTTGTACAATGGGACCCTGTCTGACTGGAGTTCTCCATAACCCATTGTCTTTATTAAAAGACCAATGGTCTGTTTCTGCTAGTTTGGATAATTTGACCATAGAGTCAACCTGCTCTTGCCATCCTTTATCCCTTATTACTCCCGCTTTTCTAACCTGAATGTCCTCCCATATCTTCCTGTTAAACCTTTCATGCCTTGCTACCTGAAAAGTTTTGCAAACTTTCCCTAAATTCTTAGTTGCTTCTACACCACACCTTTCTTTCACGATTGTATAGACATCTTGTTCATCATTTGTGGTCTTAGTCTGTTTGTTGCCCATTTTTCCTGACTATTCCTACCTTAGGAGGCTTTTTTGGGTTAGATAGAATATATTCTATATTCTACCTTTCCTCGTTACCTATTCTGTCCTAAGGAGCCAGTATCTGAAACGGTTTATCTGAACCGTTTTGTCTGAAGTGTAGAGTAATTCTAACACACATATATATGGCAACAAGGGCAAGACCAACAATACATAAAATGAACCATACAGTCTCCATTACATATCGTGTCCCTGGAGTATTATCATTACTTCCATGGGCTCATTCTATCAATCTCTTATCCGTCAGAAAGGAGGACAAAGGTTCGGGAGTTAAGCGTGAGCGAAGGTTTCCCCGAAAGGACACAACCTTATGACTCAGTTAGGCAATCTCCGTAATACTTATGTCATCTACCTTAGTGCGGCTTATGAGGCTATTCCCGACATCCACATCTCTTTCATACCATACATTTCATGACCTTCTCTGACCTCTCCTTTGGCAGATCCTACAGTATATACATGAATGACCCGAGCTATAGGTATTCTTCTCTACTAGTTCCTCAATCCCAACACAAGATATGCATGAAATTTACGGACTATCGCAGAGCAGATGTAAGAGAACTAACAGTGTCTCTTACCTGGCCAGGTTTGTCATCTGCTGTTCCAATGTCCCAATCTCAGCGGTTACTCGTGCCGGTCGATGAACTTGAAGGAATACGCAGACCTCGGGTCCCTGTTCGGGCGCCAGGAATTGTTAGGATCATTCAGCCATGGAGGGTCCTTGTTGGAGTCGGAGTATCCCCGTAACAAGAAATACACAGACACGTAGTGTATAATCAGGTACTGGGAAGCCCCTGAGCGCGCCCGCTCTATGGATGCTATCCCTTTATTTATACTAACAAATCATAAGATATTGTCGCACAGGCGCAGTAAAATTCCTTTGTTCCATAAGCAGCAAAGTGATTCATAACAGTGGAATGTTGATAAGAAAGTTTCATAATCAGAAAAGTGATATTTCATAGTAATAGAAGGTTGCTGAGACAGCTAAAAACAAGTTACAATCTAGTTTCTGGGCGTCAGTCCAAATGTCCAGATAAGGGAAGAATAACTTCATCTGTGTCTTACATCGTAATTTTGGGTGAAGTATAACTCCTACCATCCTCTCAACTGCTACATCCACATAGTAAACCCCTCCTGACCCCACACATAAACTTACCCTCATCCAGCACCATGACAACCAGGAGAGCAGAGTCCTGCACACATACGGAGGAGCCTGACCATGTGACACCTAACTCCTCCCCTCCTGTGACCTCATCATAGGTCCTATGCACAAAGAAGAGGACAGCACAGCGACGTCATTGCTGGATGTGAGCGGATGATGTGGAGAGACAGGGAGGGCGAGGATGAGGTGCATGGGGGGCTTGGCAGCTTCTCTCACTGCGGGAAACTTAGCGTTCCGGCCGGGACAGCGGGTGGGAGGGTTAGTGTTGTGAATGGGTTTGAGATGAGTTCTGAGCGGAGACTCCCTCTGGTGGTTACAAGCGGTACTGGTCTGTTCAGTGAAGATTGTGAGGACTGGGAATCAGGTGTTACTGACTGGTCTTATATAAGGGAGTCACCTTCCCATCAGGGTTGCCGGTGATCAATTGTTCTGGTCTGAATCCTTCATTCCTGTTTCCCTTGTAGCCTGCTGTGTCGTGTCTGCATCTCCTGCTAACAGATAAGACATTTTCTTCTTTTTGTTTTTGTACTATATTTTTGCATTTTGTCCTGCACTTCTTTGGGGGCCTTCTGGGTCCCCTCCGGGGGCTTTTGCCCTCTCAGTTTAGTTCAGCCACTGATGTTTGTACTTTTGCTTTTTCCAGTTTTTTCAGTGGCTGCTGTTTTGATTTTGTTACACCAGAGAACTAATTTAGGTGGTAGAGGTCGTGTGATCTCAGGTGTTTTTGAAATTAGTAGAGTTGGTGTTTTTTCAGGGTTTTCTGGGATTGCAGTGAGTACCCTTCCTATCCTTTTCTATTTAGTTAGTTTGGGCCCCAGCGTTTGCTCATACTATTTTCTTTCTGTGTCAGTATTTCTTCTTGTCTAACCGCCATTACATGTTTGGGGGCTTTCTATTATCTTTGGGGTTCTGCTCCGGGGCAGATAGCTTTCCTATATCTATCTTTAGGTGTAGTTAGTTTCTCAGGCTGTGACGAGGCGTCTAGGACCTACGTAGGAACGCTCCACGGCTGCCTCTAGTTGTGGTGGTTAGTCAGGGTACTGCAATCTCATAGATTTTGAAAATTGTATGGTACTCACAGAAGGGAAAAAATATTGTGAAAGAAAAAAGGTTGTCAGAGTTGTCAGAGATATTTTTCTATTTGTTGCATTTTTTTTTTTCCCTCTGTATCTCTGGGTGCTGGGGAGGATCTTTTCTCCCAATGGAGTTTGCACAGTTGTCTGGCCGTGTGGATCAGCTTGCCACTGAGGTTCGGAGTATTGCTATCTATCTTGCTAGGTTGCCTGTTGTGGAACCTAGGATCCCCATGCCAGATTTGTTTTTGGGGGATCGAGCTAAGTTTCAGAATTTCAAAAATAATTGTAAATTGTTTTTTGCCTTAAAATCTAAGTCCTCAGGGAACGCAGCGCAGCAGGTTCAAATTATCATCTCTCTCCTGCGCGGTGATCCTCAGGATTGGGCTTTTTCCCTGACACCTGGGGATCCTGTTTTGAGTGATGTTGATGCATTTTTTCAGGCTTTGGGGTTATTGTACGATGAGCCTAATGTCACTGATCAAGCTGAAAAAGCCTTGTTGGCATTAAATCAGGGGCTTGATGACGCTGAGTTATACTGTCAGAGATTCCGTAGGTGGGCAGTCCTGACCAAGTGGAATGACGACGCTTTGGCGGCCCTTTTCCGGAAGGGTCTGTCGGATAATGTAAAGGATGTTATGGTGGGATTCTCTGTCCCCTCTGGTCTCAATGATTCTATGTCATTAGCGATTCAAATTGACAGACGTTTGCGTGAGCGGAGAAGTATGCGTGGAATGGTGTTGCCTTGTGAACCAGCTTCTGAACCCATGCAGTGTGATAGAGTGGTGTCTGGGGCACAGCGTCATGAGTTTCAAAGCGCAATGGTTTATGTTTCTACTGTGGTGATGCCTCTCATGCTATTTCAGTCTGCCCTAAGCGGGGAAGACGTTTTGCACGCTCAGTTGTCCTGGGTAGTGTTCAGACTAAGTTTTTATTAACTGTCACTCTGATATGCTCTTGTCCTCATTTTCTGCTCAGGCTTTCGTTGATTCTGGAGCAGCTATTAACCTGATGGATTATGATTTTGCTAAACGTTGTGGGTTTCCCTTGATACCCCTACAGAAGTCTATTCCCCTACTGGGGATCGATTCTACCCCTTTGGCTGAGAATAAACCCCAGTTTTCTACTCAGGTGATAATGAGGGTTGAACCTGATCACCAGGAGTGCTGCAAATTTTTGGTTCTGTATAATCTGCATGACATTATCGTGCTGGGTTTTCCTTGGTTACAGTCTCATAATCCTGTTTTGGATTGGAAATCTGTGTCTGTAACCAGTTGGGGCTGCCAATGTGTTAATACCAACACTCCTGTTTTTTCTGCCTCCCCCCAGGCTCAGGATGTTCCTGACTTTTTGATTGATTTTTCTGATGTGTTTAGCGAAAGTAAATCTGCATCCTTGCCTCCCCATAGGAGCTATGACTGCGCTATTGAATTAGTGCCGGGTAGTAAATTCCCTAAAGGTCGCCTTTTTAACTTGTCTGTACCTGAACATGACGCTATGCGGTCTTATATCAAGAAATCATTGGAGAAGGGTCATATCAGACCATCCTCTTCACCTTAGGTGCCGGTTTTTTCTTTGTGGCCAAAAAAGATGGTTCATTAAGGCCGTGTATTGATTATCGTCTCTTGAACAATATTACTGTGAAATATCAATACCCGTTACCCTTGATTTCTGACCTGTTTTCCAGGGTGAAAAACGCTACTTGGTTTACCAAGCTTGACCTCAGGGGGGCGTATAACCTTATTCGCATTAAGCACGGGGATGAATGGAAGACTGCATTCAATACCCCTGAAGGGCATTTTGAGTACCTAGTGATGCCCTTTGGGCTCACTAATGCTCCTTCCGTCTTCCAGTCCTTCATGAATGACATTTTCAGGGATTTTGTGGACAAATTTCTGATTGTTTATTTGGATGATATCTTGATTTTTTCTAATGACTGGGACTCTCATGTGAAACATGTTCAAACTGTGTTCCAGATTTTGAGAGAGAATGCTCTGTATGTGAAGGGATCAAAGTGTCTTTTTGGCGTACAGAGGATCTCATTTCTGGGATTCATTTTGTCCCCATCTGTTATTGAAATGGACCCGGTCAAGGTTCAGGCCATCTGTGATTGGGTCCAACCTACTTCATTAAAGGCTCTTCAGAGATTTTTGGGTTTTGCCAATTTTTATCGTAAATTTATTGGTAATTTCTCGGTTATTGTTAAACCATTAACTGATTTGACCAGAAAGGGTTCTGATGTGGTGAATTGGCCTCCTGAGGCAGTCTCTGCGTTTCAGGAACTTAAGCAGAGATTCACTTCTGCTCCTGTTCTACGGCAGCCTGATGTTTCTCTGCCATTTCAGGTGGAGGTTGATGCCTCTGAAATTGGGGCAGGTGCCGTTTTGTCCCAAAAAGATCCAGAGACCTCTAAAAGTAACCCTTGTGCCTTTTTCTCTCGAAAATTTTCTCCTACTGAACGTAATTATGACGTGGGTAATCGGGAGTTATTGGCCATGAAGTGGGCTTTTGAAGAGTGGAGACATTGGCTGGAGGGAGTCAAACATCAGGTGGTGGTCCTTACGGACCATAAGAATCTGGTCTATCTGGAATCTGCCAAGCGACTCAATCCTAGACAGGCCAGGTGGGCCTTGTTTTTCACACGTTTTAATTTTTGGTTTCCTTTCTTCCTGGCACTAAGAATGTTAAGGCGGATGCCCTCTCGAGGAGTTTCCTTGCGGACTCTCCTGAGTTATCTGATCCTTCTGCTATTTTGAAAGAGGGTGTAGTTCTTTCCGCCATCTCGCCCAATTTGAGACTTGCTCTGGAGGGGTGTCAGGAGGATAGGCCCGAGTGCTGCCCTGTTGGAAAATTGTTTGTCCCGGACCAGTGGAAAAAGAGTGTGATGTCTGAGATTCATTGTTCCGCATTGGCTGGGCATCCCGGAATTTTTGGTACCAGAGACTTGGTTAGCCAGTCCTATTGGTGGCCTACCTTGTCTCGTGATGTCAGGGAATTTGTGCAGTCCTGCGGGACTTGCTCTCGCTCCAAGCCTTGCTCTCGCTCTAGTGGTTTGTTGATGCCATTGCCTGTGCCCAAGAGACCATGGACCCATATCTCTATGGATTTCATTTCCGACCTTCCTGTTTCTCAGAGAATGACCACCATCTGGGTAATTTGTGATAGGTTTTCCAAAATGATACATCTTGTGCCATTACCTAAGTTGCCTTCCTCCTCTGAATTGGTGCCGTTGTTCCTTCAGCACGTGGTTCGTTTACACGGCATTCCTGAGAACATTGTGTCTGACAGAGGAGTCCAGTTTGTTTCCAGATTTTGGAGGACTTTTTGTTCTAAACTGGGTGTTCAATTGTCTTTCTCCTCGGCATTTCATCCTCAGACCAATGGTCAAACTGAGAGAACAAACCAGACATTGGAGACTTATCTTAGATGCTTTGTGTCTGCTGATCAGGATGACTGGGTCTCTTTTTTACCTTTGGCTGAGTTTGCTCTTAATAATAGGGCTAGCTCTGCCACTTTGATGTCTCCGTTTTTCTGTAATTCTGGGTTTCACCCTCGATTTTCTTCAGGACAGACGGAGGCTTCTGTCTGTCCAGGTGTTGACTCTGTTGTGGAGCGTATGCAACAGATTTGGGACCAGGTAGTGGAGAGGTTGTCCCTCTCTCAGGAGAAGGCCCAGCGGTTTGCTAACCGGCATAGGACTGATGGTCCTCGGTTTAAAGTGGGGGACTTGGTCTGGTTGTCCTCAAAGAATATTCCTATGAGAGTAGCATCTCCTAAATTTAAGCCTAGGTTCATTGGACCTTATAAGATCATTGAGATTCTTAATCCTGTTTCTTTTCGTTTGCTTCTTCCAGGGACATTTAAGATCCATAACGTGTTCCACAAGTCCTTGTTGAAGAGGTTTGTTGAGCCAGTGGTTCCTGCTGCTGTGCCTCCTGACCCTGTTTTGGTTGAGGGCAATCTGGAGTATGTGGTTGAGAAAATATTAGATTCTCGTTTTTCTAGACGGAAACTCCAGTATTTGGTTAAGTGGAGAGGTTATGGTCAGGAAGACAATTCTTGGGTGTTTGCTTCGGACATCCATGCTAGGAGACTCATCCGTGCGTATCATAGAACTCATCCTGACCGACCTGGTTGCTCAAATGAGGGTTCGGTGACCCCTCCTCAAGGGGGGGGTACTGTTGTGAATGGGTTTGAGATGAGTTCTGAGCGGAGACTCCCTCTGGTGGTTACAAGCGGTACTGGTCTGTTCAGTGAAGATTGTGAGGACTGGAAATCAGGTGTTACTGACTGGTCTTATATAAGGGAGTCACCTTCCCATCAGGGTTGCCGGTGATCAATTGTTCTGGTCTGAGTCCTTCATTCCTGTTTCCCTTGTAGCCTGCTGTGTCGTGTCTGCATCTCCTGCTAACAGATAAGACATTTTCTTCTTTTTGTTTTTGTACTATATTTTTGCATTTTGTCCTGCACTTCTTTGGGGGCCTTCTGGGTCCCCTTCGGGGGCTTTTGCCCTCTCAGTTTAGTTCAGCCACTGATGTTTGTACTTTTGCTTTTTCCAGTTTTTTCAGTGGCTGCTGTTTTGATTTTGTTACACCAGAGAACTAATTTAGGTGGTAGAGGTCGTGTGATCTCAGGTGATTTTGAAATTAGTAGAGTTGGTGCTTTTCAGGGTTTTCTGGTATTGCAGTAAGTACCCTTCCTATCCTTTTCTATTTAGTTAGTTTGGGCCCCAGCGTTTGCTCATACTATTTTCTTTCTGTGTCAGTATTTCTTCTTGTCTAACCGCCATTACTTGTTTGGGGGCTTTCTATTATCTTTGGGGTTCTGCTCCGGGGCAGATAGCTTTCCTATTTCTATCTTTAGGTGTAGTTAGTTTCTCAGGCTGTGACGAGGCGTCTAGGACCAACGTAGGAATGCTCCACGGCTGCCTCTAGTTGTGGTGGTTAGTCAGGGTACTGCAATCTCATAGATTCCAACTGCTCTGGTGTATTGCCTTTTTTACCTGCACTCCTCAGCTACCGAAACATAACAGTTAGAATCAGGACTGTCCCGCTCAATCCGGGACGGTTGGGAGGTATGCTTCTGTGTCTTGCTCAGTGGTGGTCGGGCTCAGCCTCCTCACCTCGGCCGTGTCTCTGCTCACAGAGCATCTTGTACTTCCATGTCTTGCTCAGTGGTGGTCAGGCTCAGCCTCCTCACCTCGGCCGTGTCTCTGAGCACCTTGTACTTCTGTGTCTTGCTCAGTGGTGGTCGCGCTCAGCCTCCTCACCTCGGCGGTGTCTCTGAGCACCTTCTACTTCTATGTCTTGCTCAGTGGTGGTCGGGCTCAGCCTCCTCACCTCGGCCATGTCTCTGAGCACCTTCTACTTCTATGTCTTGCTCAGTGGTGGTCGGGCTCAGCCTCCTCACCTCGGCCGTGTCTCTGAGCACTGAACACCTTGTACTTCGGTGTCTTCCTCAGTGGTGGTCGGGCTCAGCCTCCTCACCTCGGCCGTGTCTCTGAGCACTGATCACCTTGTACTTCTGTGTCTTCCTCAGTGGTGGTCGGGCTCAGCCTCCTCACCTCGGCCGTGTCTCTGAGCACTGAACAACTTGCAGTTCTGTGTCTTGCTCAGTGGTGGTCGGGCTCAGCCTCCTCACCTCGGCTGTGTCTCTGAGCACCTTGTACTTCTGTGTATTGCTCAGTGGTGGTTGGGCTCAGCCTCCTCACCTCAGCCCTGTCTCTGAGCACTGAACACCTTGTTCTTCTGTGTCTTGGTCAGTGGTGCTCGGGCTCAGCCTCCTCACCTCGGCCATGTCTCTGAGCACTGAACACCTTGTACTTCTGTGTCTTGCTCAGTGGTGGTCGGGCTCAGCCTCCTCACCTCGGCCGTGTCTCTGAGCACTGATCACCTTGTACTTCTGTGTCTTGCTCAGTGGTGGTCGGGCTCAGCCTCCTCACCTCGGCCATGTCTCTGAGCACTGAACACCTTGTACTTCTGTGTCTTGCTCAGTGGTGGTCGGGCTCAGCCTCCTCACCTCGGCCGAGTCTCTGAGCACTGAACACCTTGTACTTCTGTGTCTTGGTCAGTGGTGCTCGGGCTCAGCCTTCTCACCTCAGCCGTGTCTCTAAGCACTGAACACCTTGTACTTCTGTGTCTTACTCAGTGGTGGTCGGGCTCGGTCTCCTCACCTCGGCCGTGTCTCTGAGCACTGAACACACCTTGTACTTCTGTGTCTTGCTCAGTGGTGGTCGGGCTCGGCCTCCTCACCTCGGCTGTGTCTTTGAGCACTGAACACCTTGTACTTCTGTGTCTTGCTCATTGGTGGTCGGGCTCAGCCTCCTCACCTCGGCCATGTCTCTGAGCACTGAACACCTTGTACTTCTGTGTCTTGCTCAGTGGTGGTCGGGCTCAGCCTCCTCACCTCGGCCGTGTCTCTGAGCACTGATCACCTTGTACTTCTGTGTCTTGCTCAGTGGTGGTCGGGCTCAGCCTCCTCACCTCGGCCATGTCTCTAAGCACTGAACACCTTGTACTTCTGTGTCTTGCTCAGTGGTGGTCGGGCTCAGCCTCCTCACCTCGGCCGAGTCTCTGAGCACTGAACACCTTGTACTTCTGTGTCTTACTCAGTGGTGGTCGGGCTCAGCCTCCTCACCTCGGCCGAGTCTCTGAGCACTGGAACACCTTGTACTTCTGTGTCTTGCTCGGTGGTGGTCGGGCTCAGCCTCCTCACTTCGTCCGTGTCTCTGAGCACTGAACACCTTGTACTTCTGTGTCTCCTCAGTAGTGGTCGGGCTCAGCCTCCTCACCTCGACCGTGTCTCTGAGCACTGAGCACCTTGTACTCCTGTGTCTTGCTCAGTGCTGGTCAGGCTCAGCCTCCTCACCTCGGCCGTGTCTCTGAGCACTGAACACCTTGTACTTCTGTGTCTTGCTCAGTGGTGGTCGGGTTCAGCCTCGTCACCTCGGCTGTGTCTCTGAGCACTGAACACCTTGTACTTCTGTGTCTTGCTCAGTGGTGGTCGGGCTCAGCCTCCTCACTTCGGCCGTGTCTCTGAGCACTGAACACCTTGTACTCCTGTCTTGCTCAGTGGTGGTCGGGCTCAGCCTCCTCACCTCGGCCGTGTCTCTGAGCACTGAACACCTTGTACTTCTGTGTCTTGCTCAGTGGTGGTCGGGTTCAGCCTCGTCACCTCGGCTGTGTCTCTGAGCACTGAACACCTTGTACTTCTGTGTCTTGCTCAGTGGTGGTCGGGCTCAGCCTCCTCACTTCGGCCGTGTCTCTGAGCACTGAACACCTTGTACTCCTGTGTCTTGCTCAGTGCTGGTCAGGCTCAGCCTCCTCACCTCGGCCGTGTCTCTGAGCACTGAACACCTTGTACTTCTGTGTCTTGCTCAGTGGTGGTCGGGTTCAGCCTCGTCACCTCGGCTGTGTCTCTGAGCACTGAACACCTTGTACTTCTGTGTCTTGCTCAGTGGTGGTCGGGCTCAGCCTCCTCACTTCGGCCGTGTCTCTGAGCACTGAACACCTTGTACTCCTGTCTTGCTCAGTGGTGGTCGGGCTCAGCCTCCTCACCTCGGCCGTGTCTCTGAGTGAGTCGCCCGCCTGGGCCGTGGGGTACTCGACACCAAGCCCGTCGATTTCTAAGGGGGATGTCACGGTAGCTGCAGCTCGGTCCGTGGCCCTGGGCGCTCACTAAAAAGGGGATATTTACAGGGGAATAAAGGTTTGTAGAATGTTCGTGACGCCACCTGTGGTACCTGGTCAGGGTGACCAGCGCTGCGGTGCAGATCCGCTGAAGGGTTGGTGTTGTGCAGCTATAGGTGTTAAGCCTTCCACAGGTAAGGCTGAGTCCTTCAGGGCAGATAGATGTGTTGGGATGCAGGACGGAGGGGGACCCGGCAGTGATAGAAGTAGTCACTTTGGTACCTTTTACTGTAGATGTTGCAGGCACTTCCCGGAGCGCTGTAGGGTGAAGGGTGCACATCCAGTTCTTCCCACTGAGTAGGTATAGGGCCTCCTGTCTCCTGTTATAAGTCTCTGACCTGTGTGAAGCTAGGCCTGAGTTCGTCTCATACTACGCCCGGCTGACCTTGTGGTAGGGCCTTGTCCTGAAGAACATAGTCACTGTTTGCAGCGTCCTGCTTGACTCCGTCCTCCTGACCCAATTACGTATCAGCACAAAAGGGCTCCTGCGACTTGTAGTCTTGCAGGAACTCCGGTATCTCCTACTGGGTCATGAAGATCCCGGTAAGCTCGGACCCGGTGTCCGGTTGTAATGATTGGGATGAGCTGATTAGGCTCCTCTGTCCCTCACTTGCTCCACTCGCCTTCGGCCTACCCGGGCCCTCACACGATCACACACTGGCAGTTGGTGGGCTGCTTCTTCGCTGCTCTCTAAGCGTCGGCACGCTTTCTCGCTAAGCTTCACTCACTAGATTCAGCTCTGACTCGGCTGGAGTGATTTCCGTTCCACTTTTACTAGCCTCCACTCTGTTGAACTAAACTGCAGTCTTTCTCTCTTGAGACTGCTCTGGGAGCTAGGCTGCACAAAAACTAACTCTTAACTTCACTCTCTGAGGTGACTGCACAAAACTGCTCCGCAGTCTTTCTGTGTTCTCAGCTACCAACTGAGCTCTCCTCAGAACTCACTGGACTTGCTAGCTAACTAACTCACTAACTACTCTTTTCTGCACTTCACCCTCCTTTATATATGACTGAACAGCTCCCTCTGGTGGTCTTAGGGATGGGTGAAGGTGTGTGAATGTATATATTGGGCCTCTAGTGGTGGTTACCTTCAGTGCACCCTTCTGGGAATTAGGAATCCAAGCACAGCTGGGCTCCACATGAGCACTGCACACCTTGTACTTCAGTGTCTTTCTCAGTGGTGGTCGGGCTCAGCCTCCTCACCTTGGTCGTGTCTCTGAGCACTGAACACCTTGTACTTCTGTGTCTCCTCAGTGGTGGTCGGGCTCAGCCTCCTCACCTCGGCCGTGTCTCTGAGCGCTGAACACCTTGTACTCCTGTGTCTTGCTCAGTGGTGGTCTGGCTCGGCCTCCTCACCTCGGCCGTGTCTCTGAGCACTGAACACCTTGTACTTCGGTGTCTTCCTCAGTGGTGGTCGGGCTCAGCCTTCTCACCTTGGTCGTGTCTCTGAGCACTGAACACCTTGTACTTCGGTGTCTTGCTCAGTGGTGGTCGGGCTCAGCCTCCTCACCTCGGCCATGTCTTTGAGCACTGAACACCTTGTACTTCTGTGTCTTGCTCAGTGGTGGTCGGGCTCAGCCTCCTCACCTCAGCCATGTCTCTGAGCACTGAACACCTTGTACTTCTATGTCTTGCTCAGTGGTGGTCGGGCTCAGCCTCCTCACCTCGGCCGTGTCTCTGAGCACTGAGCACCTTGTACTTCTGTGTCTTGCTCAGTGGTGGTCGGGCTCAGCCTCCTCACCTCAGCCATGTCTCTGAGCACTGAGCACCTTGTACTTCTGTGTCTTGCTCAGTGGTGGTCGGGCTCAGCCTCCTCACCTCGGCCGTGTCTCTGAGCACTGAACACCTTGTACTTCTGTGTCTTGGTCAGTGGTGGTTGGGCTCAGCCTCCTCACCTCGGCCATGTCTTTGAGCACTGAACACCTGGTACTTCTGAGTCTTGCTCAGTGGTGGTCGGGCTCAGCCTCCTCACCTCAGCCATGTCTCTGAGCACTGAACACCTTGTACTTCTGTGTCTTGCTCAGTGGTGGTCGGGCTCAGCCTCCTCACCTCGGCCGTGTCTCTGAGCACTGAACACCTTGTACTTCTGTGTCTTGCTCAGTGGTGGTCGGGCTCGGCCTTCTCACCTCGGCCATGTCTCTGAGCACTGAACACCTTGTGAAGGAAATAGTCCTTACTAAGAGCTGGAAGAGCCGGGAAAAACTATGTAGACGATCCTCTCTTAAAGCTGAGGTTGAAGTTTATTTAGAGATACACTGTAGGACAGGTACAGAGAGTCAGTAAGTTGAAGCATGGAGGCACAGAAAGCAGAGATTCAGACGGGCGAAGATTCGCAGAGAAGTCTAGTGATGAAAATGCCCCCAGCCTGGCCATGGTGTGGCTAGGCGGCATAATGGCGATGGAATGGCAATAGCCCCGTGCTAAGACATAGGTGCCTTTTTATACAGAATACAAACAAAGGATACTGCATTTTGCCGCAGAGGGCTGTGGTGTACACCAAAGGGGGTCTTGCTGGATGGGAGATATATTTCTCCCAGCAGGCAAAAGTTTGGCTGGGATTTTCTCTGAAGCAAGGACCTGTGATGAGGTCATAGTCACGTGAGCAGCTCAGATGATGTGTAGTGCACCTATGGGTGTGGTTGAGGGATATTTAATGGAACCTGTGTGTTTGGTAAGGGGAATCAGTACTGGCTAGGTTGAGCCAGTGAAAGGAGGTCTGGGAAGACACCTCCGGAGCGTATTGCAAGGAAGAGAAGGAGCTTGGCTGGAGCCAGCCTGTAGCCATGGTTTTTGGTACAGTATGTCAGCAAGCTCAAGCAAGCATATTCCAGACCACCCGGGGAATGGCATCTGGCGGTCACTGCTGACCTGCAGCCGCTTAGTCAAGCCCGTCCCATGCAAGGGTGAGTCTGGGAACAGTGGTTCTCCGAGCTGGAGTGTATTTACGTTCTGTTATGTTTCTGTTGCCGGGTGTTTAAAGTGACAGTAAACCAGTGATTTTTGGACTTAAAGCCTTTGTGTTGCCTCGTTACTGTGGCCCGGCCACTGCCTACCAGAGCGAATCCCTACATTTGGTGGAGAATGCGGGCATACGCAGTGAGGTCAGGCTGGCTTTTCATATGTTTTTTTTTTTCTTGTGCATACCAGTTTATGGCCTGGGTGAAAAGAGTGACAAATAACCAGGTGAAGACGTCTAGCTGTAACTCGGCGGGGTTACGAAGGTGACAAGCGTCTGTCTGTAACTCGGCGGGGTTACGAAGTTGACAAGCATCTGTCTGTAACTCGGCGGGTTACGAAGGTGACAAGTGTCTGTCTGTAACTCGGCGGGGTTACGAAGGTTGCTGTGGATCGGAGGGTCCACGAAGACGGCGCAGCGGATGCGTGAGAGAGTGTAGTCTGGCTGAGACTGTGAGGAGATTCTGGAGGCCTGTGTGTTGGACGGTCCTGGGATGGACGTCCTGAATAGCGCATGAAGAGGCCAGGTGTCTACGACGGCACTGCGTGGGGAGAAGCTAATCACCTTCTGAGGGTCTGGACTGTCAGGTGGCCTGGTGGGCAAGGACTGTGATCCCAATTAGGAAGCTTCCCCGGGAACTTATGTCTGACGAGGAGTCAGCGTGACGAGCAGGAGCTCCTGTAAGGTAACTCCAGACAAAGGGGGTTAGGGGCAGACAAGTATCTGCCATTGGAACAAACTGTTGGTGCTTGTCATGTTCCGTGGACATTGATGAACTGTTCGGCATATGAGTTAAAGCCATATATGATGTGATGTTAATGAACTGTTCATGGTGTGGTAAGAAGGACAGGGTAAGCCGAGGCACACCAACTCTTAAAGGGCCAGTACATGCCCTAAAAAGACACTGTTTAAGGGTACTGTATGAATTAGGTACTGAGAGTGCCATGGGGGAGTCCACGGGGTGGTGCCTGGAAAGAGGGTGGTGACCCAAAATAGTGATGAGTGGCAAAAAGAGGGTGGAGTCCCACAAAGGGGCGGTGACCCAAACAGGAATGGTTTCTCAAAAGGGGGCGGAGCATCCCGATGTTAAAGGGGTGGTACAAACGAACTGTTGCCAGGGCCGAATGTATTATGTGTGTCCAGTCTGCCTTATGAACTATCCACCTGGGACAATGCTACGGGGGTGTGCCCTGCAGATAAACAATGAAGGTGTGGTGGGTCTGGCCGTCTCGGGAAGCCCGGTGACTCTAGTGAGGGCTGCACCTGAGGGGTTTCAAATACCCAGTAGAAAGGTCGGGGTCAGCTGCATCCATGGGGACACTAGGGATTATCCAGTGGCCAGGGTAATCTTTGAGACTGTCTGGGACATTGCGGGACAGGATGTCGTTATAGTCCCAAATTTGTCTTGTCCGGTGGTCATAGGTCGGGACTCTAAACTGTTCTCCGACTTGTGGGAGAGGTGAGTGCCTCTACAGCAGGAGGAGGGAGGCCTCTCTACTGTTGGGGTGGCAGACATTGGGACAGTGACGCCTCCCAAAACTGACGGGTCAGACGGTGACACAAGAGAAAAGGGTGCATCTGTTCAACTTACTGACATGATGTCCCTGAAGTGTATGACAGAAAGACCGATAACGATGGGGTAGGTAAGACATCAGGAACGGACACCCAGTTAGAGGGTAGCTGGAGGGTTCACCATACTGTGGGGTGTGACTCAGACTCCGGGGGTGACTGTGACTCTAAGAGAGAAAGGGAGTACAGTAATGAAGGGCCCCACAAGAAGGAAAAATCCTCCCGTCGTTGGAGACGTAAAGGACGCAAAGAGCCTGAGCACAATGTACGCACTGAGGATGTTAATAAAGAAAAAACTGTGACTTGTGCATTATTGCAGGATGTGAGTACTCTTCCAGATACTCAAGAGATTGAAAAGGAAGGTGTTGTGTCATCGCCAGTAGCGCCTGCTGGGGTTGAATATGATAGTGTGCGGTCAGAAGCACTGACACAGTGGAACGACAGTGCTCATCGGAGTGCAGGCTCCAGGGAACCTGGTGCTGAAGAGCTGGAGATTAAAGAGCTCGGTGAAGTTACAAAGAGGTGCGAGGTACCTGAGGGTGACCGGGCAGAGCCTCAAGAAAAGTTGAAGGGGTCAGATATGGAAGTCGCCAACTCCGTGCAATTGGAGCGGGTGCGACACCTCGAGTCTGAGCTTGCGGCAATCAAGACCAAGTTTGGAGAGAAACTACAGGAGTTCCAGGAACTTGCTATAACGTTGTCCTGTGAGAAGCAAAGGTCTGCGGATTTACAGGCCGAACTACAAACCCTGAAAGAGCATAGTGAACAAGAAAAGGCCCTAAGAGAAACTGCTGAGTACAGAGTGGGGGTGCTGGAGAAGGAAGTCTCTAAGCTCAGAGGTCACCTAGCAACGTGGCAAAGTGGGAATAAGGCCTTAAAGGGAATCTGTCACCCCAATTTTGCCATATCAACTAAAGATATGGCTGAATAGTGCGTCCCATAACAAAGCTATCGGTAGGTATCATATATCCTGATACCCCCGTTTTCATATCAAAATACCTTAGTAAACTTCGGTTTCTGTCAATCAGGGTGGTCAGGTCAGGAGGGCGGCGTTTCTCTCTCTCTCCCCCCCTCCTGCTCCTCGGCATCACTTGCATATCGCAGTCTGTGAATCCCACAGACGGCGTTCGGCTTCCTGCAATTGCGCATTTTAAATTCGGCCCCGCGCATGCGCAGTGTGCTTTACCCAACAGTGGGCAAAGCATAAAATCAGTACAGCGCATGCGCTACTCTTTCCTTGCCCCGGAAGTCGTCCAAAGCAAGCAGTCATTTCCGGGGCAAGGAAAGAGTAGCGCATGCGCTGTACTGATTTTATGCTTTGCCCACCCACTTTGGGGTGACAGATTCCCTTTAAGGGAATATGTGATTGTGCTCGGAGAAGCAGTAAGAGGTCTTCTGCAGGAGGAGAAGTTGGTGTTCAAAGACCTGCATTGGTCGTGCCGGAGTGATAACAAGGAAGAACTGCCAATGCCCACCTTAGCGACGGGTCTTGAAGAGAGTAAGACCTCGCTCTTCAGGTGCATACTAGAAGTGCCCAAAGACGTGCGAGAAGCTTGCACCAGTGAGGGTGCGCATGACGCCTTTGGAAAAGCAGTGGAAGCATGTACACTGTGTTCCAAATTATTATGCAAATAATATTTTCTCAGATTTTCCCAAATTACCTATATGAATTGCAGTCATTGTAATTTTCCAGTCAAATAACTATTAGAGCACAATTGAAAGGTTTTTGTACACACTGCCTATGATAACAGTATATTTTGTAAAAAATAAAACACTCAAACTGCACTCACAATGCATGTTCCAAATTATTATGCACAGCAGAGTTTTCAACCTGTTCATTTTAATAAAGAACAAAAAAATGGTCATTTGTGAAATTATAAGCATTAGCAGGTTCTTACAAACTGAAATCAAACAGTTTTCAACTCAAACCTTTATTCTAGGTGATGTTCCATTTACACATAGGACCCCTTGTTGGAAAGGAGCTTCTGAACTCTCTCCTCCATTGAATTTGTCAGGTTTTGGATGGTTTCTGCTTCAATTGTTTTGCATGAGGACAGAATACCCTCCCAGAGCTGTTGCTTAGATGTGACCTGCCTCCCGCCATCATAGACACTCCTTCTGATGATGCTCCAGAGGTTCTCAATGGGGTTGAGGTCAGGGGAGCATGGGGGCCACACCATAAGTTTGTCCCAGGGGCGTAACTAGGAACGGCAGGGCCCCACAGCAAACTTCACAATGGGGCCCCCCCCCGCGCGCGTTGCCAATCCCGGTCTACCCAAGTTGTGTTAAGAAAGATACCTTTATTATCCAAAATTAGAGGTTTTTGGAGTAATGATAGTGAAATAACAGAAAGGAACCAACTCCCAGGAAGCAACTGAGGTAGTGACGAAGGTAGGCTTTCTCCAGAGTAAATGTGTGAAGAAACTTGTAATCCAGCCTGCAAATTGCTTTCAAAACAGATAATTTATTCAGTAGAACAACAGTCCGGTATACAGAATAATCTAAGATTGTTCTGTATACCGTACTTCTGCACCACGCCCTCACCAATTACACATGTGAGGAGTGACAGCCTCAGCTCTGCTACATGTGAGGAGTGACAGCCTCAGCTCTGCTACATGTGAGGAGTGACAGACTCAGTTCTGCTACATGTGAGGAGTGACAGCCTCAGCTCTGCTACATGTGAGGAGGAACAGCCTCAGCTCTGCTACATGTGAGTAGGGACAGCCTCAGCTCTGCTACATTCGAGGAGTGACAGCCTCAGCTCTGCTACATGTAAGGAGTGACAGCCTCATCTCTGCAACATATGAGGAGTGACAGCCTCAGCTCTGCTACTTGTATAGCAAAGCTGAGGCTGTCACTCCGCGCATGTAGCAGAGATGAGGCTGTCACTCCTCGCATGTAGCAGAGCTGAGGTTGCTACTTGTCACATGTAGCAGAGCTGAAGTTGTTACTTGTCACATGAGCAGAGCTGAGGTTGTTACTTGTCACATGAGCAGAGCTGAGGTTGCTACTTGTCACATGTAGCAGAGCTGAGGTTGTTACTTGTCACATCTAGCAGAGCCGAGGTTGCTACTTGTCACATGTAGCAGAGCTGACGTTGTTACTTGTCAAATGTAGCAGAGCTGAGGTTGTTACTTGTCACATGTAGCAGAGCTGAGGTTACTTGTCACATGTAGCAGAGCTGAGGTTACTTGTCACATGTAGCAGAGCTGAGGTTGCTACTTGTCACATGAGCAGAGCTGAGGTTGTTACTTGTCACATGAGCAGAGCTGAGGTTGCTACTTGTCACATGTAGCAGAGCTGAGGTTGTTACTTGTCACATCTAGCAGAGCCGAGGTTGCTACTTGTCACATGTAGCAGAGCTGACGTTGTTACTTGTCAAATGTAGCAGAGCTGAGGTTGTTACTTGTCACATGTAGCAGAGTTGAGGTTACTTGTCACATGTAGCAGAGCTGAGGTTACTTGTCACATGTAGCAGAGCTGAGGTTGTGTCATGTGTGCATCGCCACGAAGATCGTCGCGGTTGCACATTCTGACTTCTCACAGCTGAGTTGCTGTTTCTTTGTGTTTGGCAGTTAGGGAGTTAATTCTGTCTGTGCTCAGTTCTGGGACTGGGTGCAGTTTCTCCCGGCTGCAATTAATTATTTGTTGATTGGTTTCCTTTAAATCTCTGGTTGTCTGTGTTGGGAGTTGCCAGTGAAATTCTTCATGCAGACCACAGATAGGATTGTATCTGTATAGACTTAAGTTAAAGAGCTCCTTAGTTGTTTTAAGCTCACCTTGCTTAGAGTTTAATATCCCAGATCATTTATGTTCCTTCTGTGTTTGAGTGTGTATGCAAGTCTGTGTTTTCTCCAGTCTGTCTTATATGTCTAATCTGTGTATTTAGCAGAGATCAGCCCATATCCCTTTGGTGGTAATCAGAATCCTTCTTAGGACTGATTACAGGGTTCAGGGACTGATAGGAGACAGGGTTAGGCTGGAGACTTGGACCTCTGAACCATTATCAGTACCTCCAAGGTGAGGGATTAGTTAGGACCCCAGTTTAGGGTCAGGTTAGACCCCCGGTCCTCCTCTTTCCTGTGACAGTGTATCAAGTCCTCAAGATTAACCCTGAGTTCAACGGATATCGTGTCAGGTAAATCTATTCTATATTTACATGCTGATGTTGCTAATCTATATGTTGTATAGAGTGTTGTTCTTTTAAGAATAGTTTACTGACATCGTACACATATCATAAGACCGCGTGACATTTTCACTGGCCCATAAAATTATTCCCAGTTGCCATGGATCCAGTAGCCCAGCTGGCTCTGCAGTTGCAGGGATTATCCATGGAGCTGACGGACATTAAGTCCAAAGTTTTGTCTCCCTCGGAGCAAACCAGATTTGAACCTAAAGTAGCTCTCCCGGACAGGTTCACTGGTGGGCGAGACAAATTTTTTACCTTCAGGGAAGCATGTAAATTGTATTTTCGGCTTCGGCCTCGATCATCAGGGAGTGAAGAGCAGAGAGTGGGAATTGTTATCTCGCTCCTACAAGGGGACCCTCAATCCTGGGCCTTCTCCCTTCCTCCGGGATCCCCGGCTCTACAGTCAGTAGATCGATTTTTTACTGCCCTGGGTTTGGTATATGATGACCCAGATCGGGTCTCTCTTGCTGAGACAAAATTACGTAAGATACAGCAGGGAGATCGTCCGGCGGAGGAATTTGCTTCTGAGTTCCGTAGATGGGCCACAGATACTCAGTGGAATGACCCAGCTCTTAGGAGCCAGTTTTGTCATGGGCTTTCTGACAAATTAAAGGACGTTTTGGCTCAGTATGATTCTCCTCCATCACTGGAGGCTGCTATGGCCCTAGCTATCCGTACTGATAGACGGCTCCGGGAGAGGTGCGAGGTAACTCCGCCCCCTGTTGTTACTCCACCTACTACTAAAGTCCCTTATGTTGAGGTTCCCCTTGTCTGTTCGGAGGAGCCTATGCAGTTGGGAGGGACATCATTTCGTAGGAGGGGATTGGCGGTACGCCGCAGGACTAGAAGGTGTTTCTTCTGCGGGAAAGAGGGACATTTTGTTGGGGGATGTCCATCCCGTGCCTTGTTGAGCAAAAAGTCGCCGGAAAACTGTTAATCCCAGGTTGTGTGGTGGACGACAACCTGGGAGTATGTATTTCATCCGCCAGTTCTTCTCAGTTCCTTGTACCAGTGGAGGTGGTAGTTGGTACGAGAGTGGAGAGATTGTCTGTTCTTCTGGATAGTGGTTCTGGGGCTAATCTGGTTGACGCTCAGTTTGCTCAGGCTCAAGGTATGCATCTGAGTGTATTGGTCAAACCGATCCCTATATTCTCCATTGACGCCAGGCCTCTCGGCCAAGGTAGCTTTGTTCATGAGGTTCATAACATTGACCTTCGGGTAGGGGCAATACATAGGGAACTATTATCTTGTTATGTGTTGGAGGGTCTACCTACTCCTATTGTGTTGGGACTTCCTTGGTTGGTTAAACATAACCCTGTGATTAATTGGCAGTCCAGAGATATAAGCCAATGGGGTGAGTTTTGCAAAAGTAACTGCATGAACACAGTCATCAGTGCGGTCGTGCCTAGTACTTTGCCTCCTTTTTTGGAGGACTTTGGGGATGTGTTCTCTGAGGAGGGGTGTCAGGAGTTGCCTCCTCATCGCGTGTATGACTGCTCTATTAATTTACTTCCTGATGCTAAGTTACCTAAAGCTAGGTTATATAACCTTTCTGGTCCTGAGAGGCAGGCTATGAAAGATTATATTTCTGAAAGTCTGGCCAAAGGGCATATTAGACCTTCATCTTCCCCAGTGGCCGCGGGGTTCTTCTTTGTGAAGAAAAAAGATGGAGGCCTACGCCCTTGCTTGGATTTCCGCGAACTTAATCGGATTACTGTTCGAGATCCGTATCCACTCCCTCTGATTCCTGATCTCTTCAATCAAATTGTTGGCGCCAAATGGTTCTCTAAATTGGATCTCAGGGGGGCGTATAATCTGATTAGGATAAAAGAGGGGGATGAGTGGAAAACGGCGTTTAACACGCCGGAGGGACATTATGAGAACCTTGTCATGCCTTTTGGTCTGACTACTGCACCAGCAGTATTCCAACATTTTGTTAATGACATTTTTCGTCATCTGGTGGGGCTGTTTGTGGTCGTATATTTGGATGACATTTTAATTTACTCACCAGATCTTGTGTCTCACCAGGAGCATGTGAGACAGGTGTTGCAGATCTTGCGAGACAATAAACTATACGCCAAACTGGAAAAGTGTGTATTCGCCGTACAGGAACTTCAGTTTTTGGGTTTCTTGGTGTCAGCCTCCGGTTTCCGTATGGACCCTGAAAAGGTGAGAGCAGTGCTTGAATGGGATCAGCCAGAGGATCTTAAGGCTCTGCAGCGTTTTCTGGGGTTTGCTAATTACTACCGGAGATTTATTTGTAATTTCTCATCTGTTGTCAAACCTCTCACTGACATGACAAGAAAAGGGACGGATTTTTCTAAATGGTCGGACAAAGCTTGCCAAGCTTTTTCCTCTTTGAAAAAATGTTTTGCTTCGGCACCCGTTCTCATCCAACCAGATGCATCACAGCCGTTCGTTGTGGAGCTGGACGCGTCTGACGTAGGGGTGGGTGCAATATTGTCCCAGGGTCCGTCCCCTGGTAAATGGCATCCGTGCGCTTTCTTTTCTAAAAAATTGTCGTCCGCCGAAAGGAATTATGATATCGGCAATAGGGAACTTTTGGCCATTAAGTTGGCTTTTGAAGAATGGCGTCACTTTTTGGAGGGGGCAGTCCACCCGGTCACCGTCATTACTGATCACAAGAACCTGCTGTATTTGGAATCTGCTAAGCGTCTGAATTCCAGACAAGCTCGATGGTCGTTGTTTTTTACCAGGTTTAATTTTGTTGTCACTTATCGCCCTGGATCTAAGAATGTTAAGGCGGATGCCTTGTCTCACAGATTCCCAGGGGCCGGGAAAATGGATGACCCGATTCCTATCCTTCAGGAGGGGGTGGTAGTGTCGGCTGTATGTTCTGAGCTTGAGGAGGAGGTGTTAGAGGCTCAGGGGGACGCCCCTGCAGGACCTCCAGGGAGACTGTTTGTCCCAAATCAGTTGAGACAAAAGGTTATTGAGGCACATCATAATTCTGCTTTAGCAGGACATCCAGGGAGTAAGGCTACTTTAGATCTCCTTTCTCGCCGGTTTTGGTGGCCTAACGTTAATAAAGATGTTTTAACTTTTGTCGCGTCCTGTGGGGTTTGTGCTCGCTCTAAGACCCCTCATACCCGTCCGTCTGGGACCCTCTTACCCTTGAAACTTCCGGAGCGTCCATGGACTCATTTGTCTATGGACTTCATCACGGACCTTCCTCAGTCGTCAGGGAAGACTGTCATACTGGTGGTTGTTGACAGGTTCAGTAAGATGGCACATTTCATTGCTCTTCCTGCCCTCCCTAATGCTAAAACTCTGGCGCAGGTGTTCATTGGGGAGATTGTGAGACTTCATGGGTTGCCTTCTGATGTGGTGTCAGATAGGGGGTCTCAGTTTGTGTCCAAGTTTTGGAGGGCATTTTGTTTACGTCGGGGGATGCAATTGTCATTTTCCTCGGCTTTTCATCCGCAGACCAATGGTCAGACAGAGCGTCTGAATCAAAGCCTAGAGACTTATCTTCGGTGTTTTGTCTCAGAGAACCAGGAGGACTGGTCTTCTTTCTTGCCTCTGGCAGAGTTCGCTCTTAACAACAGGCGGAGCGAGTCCACTGGTAAATCCCCGTTTTTTGGGGCATATGGTTTTCATCCCCAGTTTTGTACTTTCAATGGGGGGGGCCCTTCTGGGGTTCCTGAGGAGGAGCGTTTCTCGTCGTCACTTGCTTCAGTGTGGAGAGGTGTATTGAATAATCTGAGTGCTATGGGGAACCGTTATAAACGTATGGCTGATAGGAGGAGAGTTTCTGGTCCAGATCTTAATGTGAACGATCTGGTATGGTTGTCTACCAGGAATATAAAACTTAAAGTTCCCTCCTGGAAGCTGGGCCCCAGATTCATCGGGCCGTACAGGATCAGTTCCATAATTAATCCTGTGGCATTTCGTCTGGACCTCCCTCCTACGTTTAAAATCCACAATGTGTTCCACAAGTCATTACTTAAGAGGTACGTGGCACCAGTCATACCATCACCTCTACCTCCTCCTCCAGTGGTGGTCAATGGTAACTTGGAGTTTCAAGTGTCAAAGATCATTGACTCACGTCTGAATCGCCGGTCCCTTCAGTACTTGGTGCATTGGAAGGGGTATGGTCCAGAGGAGAGGACGTGGGTTCCTGCGTCTGACATTAACGCAGATCGTTTGGTGCGGACCTTCCACAGAACTCACCCGGGCAAGCCTGGCCCTGAGGGTCCGGAGGCCCCTCATAGAAGGGGGGGTACTGTCATGTGTGCATCGCCACGAAGATCGTCGCGGTTGCACATTCTGACTTCTCACAGCTGAGTTGCTGTTTCTTTGTGTTTGGCAGTTAGGGAGTTAATTCTGTCTGTGCTCAGTTCTGGGACTGGGTGCAGTTTCTCCCGGCTGCAATTAATTATTTGTTGATTGGTTTCCTTTAAATCTCTGGTTGTCTGTGTTGGGAGTTGCCAGTGAAATTCTTCATGCAGACCACAGATAGGATTGTATCTGTATAGATTTAAGTTAAAGAGCTCCTTAGTTGTTTTAAGCTCACCTTGCTTAGAGTTTAATATCCCAGATCATTTATGTTCCTTCTGTGTTTGAGTGTGTATGCAAGTCTGTGTTTTCTCCAGTCTGTCTTATATGTCTAATCTGTGTATTTAGCAGAGATCAGCCCATATCCCTTTGGTGGTAATCAGAATCCTTCTTAGGACTGATTACAGGGTTCAGGGACTGATAGGAGACAGGGTTAGGCTGGAGACTTGGACCTCTGAACCATTATCAGTACCTCCAAGGTGAGGGATTAGTTAGGACCCCAGTTTAGGGTCAGGTTAGACCCCCGGTCCTCCTCTTTCCTGTGACAGTGTATCAAGTCCTCAAGATTAACCCTGAGTTCAACGGATATCGTGTCAGTAAATCTATTCTATATTTACATGCTGATGTTGCTAATCTATATGTTGTATAGAGTGTTGTTCTTTTAAGAATAGTTTACTGACATCGTACACATATCATAAGACCGCGTGACAGGTTGCTACTTGTCACATGAGCAGAGCTGAGGTTGTTACTTGTCACATGAGCAGAGCTGAGGTTGTTACTTGTCACAAATAGCAGAGCTGAGGTTGCTACTTGTCACAAGTAGCAGAGTTGAGGTTGTTACTTGTCACATGTAGCAGAGCTGAGGTTACTTGTCACATGTAGCAGAGCTGAGGTTGTTACTTGTCACATGTAGCAGAGCTGAGGTTACTTGTCACATGTAGCAGAGCTGAGGTTACTTGTCACATGTAGCAGAGCTGAGGTTGCTACTTGTCACATGAGCAGAGCTGAGGTTGTTACTTGTCACATGAGCAGAGCTGAGGTTGTTACTTGTCACAAATAGCAGAGCTGAGGTTGCTACTTGTCACAAGTAGCAGAGTTGAGGTTGTTACTTGTCACATGTAGCAGAGCTGAGGTTGCTACTTGTCACATGTAGCAGAGCCGAGGTTGCTACTTGTCACATGTAGCAGAGCTGAGGTTGCTACTTGTCACATGTAGCAGAGCCGAGGTTGCTACTTGTCACATGTAGCAGAGCTGAGGTTGCTACTTGTCACATGTAGCAGAGCCGAGGTTGCTACTTGTCACATGTAGCAGAGCTGAGGTTGTTACTTGTTACATGTAGCAGAGCTGAGGTTGTTACTTGTCACATGTAGCAGAGATCAGGGTGTCACTCGTCACTTGTAGCAACCATGAGGCTGTTACTGGGCCAGGGGGAGGCTACTGGTGACTGAGGTCCCGTGCCCAACAGGGCCCAGGGGGAGGTTAGTGGTGACTTGAGGCTTGCGTCAAACAGGGCCCAGGAGCCCGAGGCCCTGTTGGAATGCGGGCCCCTTGCTACCTGGGCCCTGTGTTGAATGTGGGCCCCCTGCTGCCTGGGCCCTGTTGAATGTGGGCCCCCTGCACTGCAGCCTGGGGCCTGGTCCCTGTTGAATGTGGGCCCTGTTAGATCCTGCCTGCACCTGCCCTCCCAGTCACCATTGAGCAGCCAAGCCTCTTCTCACTGTTGAGAGACTCACGGTACTCACCCTGCTCGCCCGGGCTTCCACCTGCTTGTCCAGTCAGCCTGCTGCTTCATGTGGTCTGCCTGGCCGTCTGCTGTCCGCCCCCACATGCACACACGCTGTGACAGACGGACCATAATGCACTGGGCCGCAGCTTAAAGCTACAGTGCTCATTTCTGTTCGCTGTCTGCATTTACAACACTGTAGTGTCTCTTTAAAACAACACAGTGTTGTTATGCATCAGCGTTCAGAGTCAGAAGCCTGAACAAAATGTTGGGAGGGGGCCCGAGCGCGGATCCATTTGCCAGCGTGCTCGGGCCCCCCTTTTTGCTCCTAAATCACAGGGCAGCTGCAGCAGGGACGGGCCCCCTTCTAGCCCGGCCCTGTGGCAGCTGCTTCCCCTGCTTCCACTATAGTTCCGCCCCTGGTTTGTCCCCTTTTATAGCAGCCAGAGATGCAGATGTTTATGTGCAGCATGAGACGGTGCATTATCAGGCATGAAAATGATCTTGCTGCGGAATGCACGGTTCTTCTTCTTGAACCATGGCAGGAAGTGCTGTTTGAGAAACTCAACATACACTATGGAGTTCATCTTTACCCCTTTAGGGATCCTAAAGGGGCCGACAATCTCTCTTCCCATGATTCCAGCCCTAAACATTACTCCACCTCCTCCTTGTTGGCGCCGTAGCCGTGTTTGCATAGGGTGTCCATCAACCAGCCATCCTCCACTCCATCCATCTGGACCATCGAGCGTTGCACGGCACTCATCGGTGAACAGTTTTGAAGTCAGTCTTCATGTATTGTTTGGCCCACTGGAGCCGGTTCTGCTTGTGTGCAGTGGATAGAGGAGGTCGACAGGATGGCTTACGCACAGCTGCAAACCTCTGAAGGACCCTGCATCTTGTTGTTCGGGGGACGTTGGAGGCACCAGCAGCTTCAAAAACTTGTCTGCTGCTTTGACAAGGCTTTTTTGCCGCTGCTCTTTTAACCTGACGTAATTGCCTGTAGGAAAGAGTCCTCAATTTTCCCTTATCAGCACGCACACGTGTGTACTGTGAATCAGCTACATACTTCTTGATTGTGCGATGATCACGATGAAGTGTCTTGGCAATGTTGATTGTAGTCATGCCTTGACCTAAACACTCCACAATTTGTTGCTTCTCAGCAGCCGACACATCCTTTTTCTTTCCCATTTTGGCAGAAAATGTAGGCTGCTTAATAATGTGGGACAGCCTTCTTAAGTAGTCTTTCCTTTCATTGGACACACCTGTCAAACTAATTAGCACAGGTGTCTGCAATTGCTTACAGTGATATAAAGAGCCCTGACACACATCACCATCAATGAGTTTAACTGACAAACAAAAAAATTCTTACCTTATCACTCCTAAACAATGTTTGCATAATAATTTGGAACACAGTGTAGAGTGAACTGGGTACCTGAGAGGAACCAGTTGGTGATACTGTCCACTAGCGAAGTCTCAGAGGAGCGGGTGGCTGTCTTAAAGGATATGAATCATAGAATGGTAGAGTTGGAAGGGACCTCCTGGTCATCTGGTCCAACCCCCTGCTCAAAGCCGGATTCTCTAAATCATCCCAGACAGATGTCTATCCAGCCTCTGTTTGAAGACTTCCATTGAAGGAGAACTCACCACCTCTTGTGGCAGCCTGTTCCACTCATTGATCACCCTAACTGTCAAAAAGTTTTTTCTAATATCTAATCTGTGTCTCCTCCCATTCAGTTTCATCCCATTGCTTCTAGTCTTTCCTTGTGCAAATGAGAATAAAGATGATCCTTCTACAATGTGACAGCCCTTGAGATATTTGTATACAGCTATTAAGTCTCCTCTTAGTCTTCTTTTTTGCAAGCTAAACATTCCCAAATCCTGCAACCTTTCCTCATAGGACATGGTTTGCAGACCGGTCACCATTCTGGTGGCTCTTCTCTGAACTTGCTCCAATTTGTTGATGTCTTTTTTAAAATGTGGTGCCCAAAACTGGATCACACTGTTGACTCATGTTCAGTCTGTGATCTATTAGTATACCCAAGTCTTTTCACATGTGCTGTTACTTAGCCCTATTCCTCCCATTTTGTATATGCTTTTTTCATTTTTATTGCCCAGATGTAGTACTTTGCATTTTTCCCTGTTAAAAACCATTCTGTTAGTTGCTGCCCACTGCTCCAGTTTATTTATATATTTTTGAATCCTCTCTCTCTCTTCTCTAGTATTAGCTACCCCTCCTAGCTTTGTGTCATCAGCAAATTTGATCAGTTTACCCTCAATTCCTTCATCTAAATCATTGATAAAGATGTTGAACAATACAGGGCCCAAAACAGAGCCTTGTGGTACCCCACTTGATACATTCTTCCAACTGGATGTGCAGCCATTTACGACCCCTCTTTGGGTCCGATCACTAAGCCAGTTATGAATCCACCTAACAGTTGTCTTGTCCATTCCATACTTAGTCATTTTTTCAATAAGGATTGTGTGAGATACTTTGTCAAATGCTTTGCTGAAGTCAAGATATACTATATCTACAGCATTTCCCTGATCCACCCAGTCAGTGATTCTGTCATAGAAGGGAAAAATTAAGTTAGTCTGACATGACTTATTAGTTACAAACCCATGCTGACTCTGTTTAATCACTTCATTCTTATGCAGGTACTTACATACATGTTCTTTAATAATTTGTTCAAATATTTTTCCTGGTATAGAAGTCAGACTCACCGGCAGGGCCGGCTCCAGGTTTTTCTGGGCCCCGGGCGAAAGAGTCTCAGTGGCCCCCTTTAACACAGACCACGATTCATGATGCACAGATACTGCAGAGAAATATGGGTATAGTACAATGCCAAACACTTCTCTTCTTCTATTACATGACTGATACCTATTGTAAATTGTACAATAGCTCAAAAAACCGCCAAATCCTCACAGCGCACAGTACAGACTGGACAGTACAGTCCTCCATACAATATTATGGGCACCACATAGTCTCCCCCTCATCACCCATATAATACCCCATGCAGGATGTCACCCCACCATCCCCCATATAAATGCTCCTTACAGAATACTGGACCACATATAATGCTCCATACAGGATACTGGTCCCCATATAATGCTCCATACAGGATACTGGTCCCCATATAATGCTCCATACAGGATACTGGACCCAATATAATGCTCCATACATAATACTGGACCCAATATAATGCTCCATACAGAATACTGGACCACATATAATGCTCCATACAAAATATGGAGCTCTCCTCTACACTGTGCTGCGTTCTGCACTGTTACGGCTCAGGAAAGGGCGCTGTGGAAAGACTCCCCATTATCATCATCATTGCCTGCCATCATCATCATTTCCTCCCCTCATCATCATTGCCTGCCCATCATCATCATCATTGCCTCCCTATTATCATCATTGCCTGCCCATCATCATCATCATTGCCTCCCTATTATCATCATTGCCTCCCCATTAATATCATCATCATCATTGCCTCCCCATTAATATCATCATCATCATTGCCTTCCCTTTATCATTGCCTACCCATCATCATCATCATCGCCTCCTCACTACCATTACTGCCTGCCTCCCCCACCACCATCACACATACAGTACCGCAGGCAGCACTCTCTCACATACACACAGGCAGGTGCACACACACACACACACATCTCACCTTCTCACCTGTCCGGCGTCCGTGCGCTCTCTGCCACAGCCGGCCGCTGAATGATGACATCATTCAGCGGCGCTGCTGTGAGAGAGGAAGCGCCGGTGCCCCCTGGAGCTCGGAGCTGCGGAGGCACAAGGAGAGGTGAGTATTGCGCCGGCTGCCGCCGGGGCCCTAAGCAAGCGGGGGGGGCCCAGTGGCGATGCTGACACCACTAACGGGCGCCGGGGTGCCCGATGGCGAGTGGGCCCCCCCGCCTGCTCAGGGCCCCGGCACTTGCCCGGG
>JARQOD010002406.1:0-26031 GCA_033576555.1 Oophaga sylvatica
CAGATAAGATATTTTCTGCTTTTATTTTTTGTGCTTGCTTTTTGCATTTTGTCCTGCACTTCTGTGGAGGTCAGCCAGGTCCCCTCCGGGGGCTTGTGCTCCTCTCAGTTTATCTGAGCCACTGTTATTTGTTCATTTGCCTTTTCCAGTTTTTTCACTGGCTGCTGCTTAGTTTTGTTACACCAGAGAACTAATTTAGGTGGTAGAGGTCGTGTGATCTCAGGTGTTTTTGCAATTAGTGAGTTGGTATTTTTTTAAAGGATTTTTTGGATTGCAGTAAGTGTCCTTCCTATCCTTTTCTTTCTAGGAAGATTGGGCCCCAAAGTTTTCTCATATTATTTTCTGTCTGTGTCTGTATTTCCTCTTGTCTAACCGCCATTACATGTTTGGGGGCTTTCTATGTTCTTTGGGGATCTGCTCCGGGGCAGATAGTTTTCCTCTTTCTATCTTTAGGTGTAGTTAGCTTCTCAGGCTGTGACGAGGCGTCTAGGACCAACGTAGGTACGCTCCATGGCTGCCTTTAGTTGTGGTGGTTAGTCAGGGTACTGCAATCCAGTAGATTCCAACCTCTCTGGTGTATTGCCTTTTTTGCCTGCTCTCCTCAGCTACCAAATCATAACAGTATCACCGGCCAAACTGAAAATTATATGGTACTCACAGAAGGGAAAGATAGTGTAAAAAAAAAAAAAAAAAAGTTGTCAGAGTTGTCAGATATTTTTTTTTCTTTCCCTCTTTTTCTCTGGGTGCTGAGGATTTTTTTTTTCTCAATGGAGTTTGCACAGTTGTCTAGCCGTGTGGATCAGCTTGCCACTGAAGTTCGGAGTATTGCTACCTATCTTGCAGGGTTGCCGGTTGTGGAACCTAGGATCCCCATGCCAGATTTGTTTTTAGGGGATCGAGCTAAATTTCTGAATTTCAAAAATAACTGTAAGTTGTTTTTTGCCTTAAAACCTAAGTCCTCAGGGAACGCAGCACAGCAGGTTCAAATTGTCATCTCTCTCCTGCGCGGCGACCCTCAGGATTGGGCTTTTTCCCTGACACCTGGGGATCCTGTTTTGAGTAATGTTGATGCATTTTTTCTGGCTCTGGGGTTATTGTACGATGAGCCTAATGTCACTGATCAAGCTGAAAAAGCCTTGTTGGCATTAAATCAGGGGCTTGAGGACGCTGAGCTGTACTGTCAGAGATTCCGAAGGTGGGCAGTCCTGACCAAATGGAATGATGATGCTTTGGCAGCCCTTTTTCGGAAGGGTCTGTCAGAGAATGTAAAAGATGTTATGGTGGGTTTCCCTGCTCCCTCTGGTCTCAATGATTCTATGTCATTGGCGATTCAAATTGACAGACGTTTGCGTGAGCGTAGAGGTATGCGTGGAATAGTGTTGCCTTGTGAACCAGCTTCTGAACCCATGCAGTGTGATAGAGTGGCTTCTGGGGCACAGCGTCATGAGTTTCGAAAACGCAATGGGTTATGTTTCTACTGTGGTGACGCCTCTCATGCTATTTCAGTCTGCCCTAAGCGAGGAAGACGTTTTGCACGCTCAGTTGTCTTGGGTAGTGTTCAGACTAAATTTCTGTTGACTGTTACCCTGATTTGCTCCCTGTCCACATTTTCTGCTCAGGCTTTTGTTGATTCGGGAGCAGCTATTAACCTGATGGATTTTGATTTTGCTAAACGTTGTGGGTTTCCCTTGATACCCCTACGGAAGTCTATTCCCCTACTGGGGATTGATTCTACCCCTTTGGCTGAGAATAAACCCCAGTTCTCTACTCAGGTGATAATGAGGGTTGAACCTGATCATCAGGAGAGTTGCAAATTTTTGGTGCTGTATAATCTGCATGACATTATTGTACTAGGTTTCCCTTGGTTACAGTCTCATAATCCTGTTTTGGATTTGAATCTGTGTCTGTAACCAGTTGGGGCTGCCAATGTGTTAATGCCAACACTCCTGTTTTTTTCTGCCTCTCCCGAGGCTCAGGATGTTCCTGACTTTTTGACTGATTTTTCTGATGTGTTTAGCGAAAGTAAATCTGCATCCTTGCCCCCCCATAGGAGCTATGACTGCGCTATTGAATTAGTGCCTGGTAGTAAATTCCCTAAAGGTCGCCTTTTTAACTTGTCTGTACCTGAACATGACGCTATGCGGTCTTATATCAAGGAGTCATTGGAGAAGGGTCATATCAGACCATCCTCTTCACCCTTGGGTGCCGGTTTTTTCTTTGTGGCCAAAAAGGATGGTTCATTAAGGCCGTGTATTGATTATCGTCTCTTGAACAATATCACTGTGAAATATCAATATCCGTTACCCTTGATTTCTGACCTGTTTTCCAGGGTGAAAAGTGCTACTTGGTTTACCAAGCTTGACCTCAGGGGGGCGTATAACCTTATTCGCATTAAGCACGGGGATGAATGGAAGACGGCATTTAATACCCCAGAGGGGCATTTTGAGTACCTAGTGATGCCCTTTGGGCTCACTAATGCTCCTTCCGTCTTCCAGTCCTTCATGAATGACATTTTCAGGGATTTTGTGGATAAATTTCTGATTGTTTATTTGGATGATATCTTGATTTTTTCCAATGACTAGGACTCTCATGTGAAACATGTTCGGACTGTGTTCCAGATTTTGAGAGAGAATGCTCTGTATGTGAAGGGATCAAAGTGTCTTTTTGGCGTACAGAGGATCTCATTTCTGGGATTCATTTTGTCCCCATCTGTTATTGAAATGGACCCGGTCAAGGTTCAGGTCATCTGTGATTGGGTCCAACCTACTTCATTAAAGGCTCTTCAGAGATTCTTGGGTTTTGCCAATTTTTATCGTAAATTTATTGGTAATTTCTCTGTTATTGTTAAACCATTGACTGATTTGACCAAGAAGGGTTCTGATGTGGTGAATTGGCCTCCTGAGGCAGTCTCTGCGTTTCAGGAACTTAAGCAGAGATTCACTTCTGCTCCTGTTCTACGGCAGCCTGATGTTTCTCTGCCATTTCAGGTGGAGGTTGATGCCTCTGAAATTGGGGCAGGTGCCGTTTTGTCCCAAAGAGATCCAGAGACCTCTAAAAGTAACCCTTGTGCCTTTTTCTCTCTAAAATTTTCTCCAACTGAACATAATTATGACGTGGGTAATCGGGAGTTATTGGCCATGAAGTGAGCTTTTGAAGAGTGGAGACATTGGCTGGAGGGAGCCAAACATCAGGTGGTGGTCCTCACGGACTATAAGAATCTGGTTTATCTGGAATCAGCCAAGCGACTTAATCCTAGACTGGCCAGGTGGGCCTTATTTTTCACACGTTTTAATTTTGTGGTTTCCTTTCTTCCTGGCACTAAGAATGTTAAAGCGGATGCCCTCTCGAGGAGTTTCCTTGCGGACTCTCCTGAGTTATCTGATCCTGCTGTTATTTTGAAAGAGGGTGTAGTTCTTTCCGCCATCTCGCCCAATTTGAGACTGGCTCTGGAAGGGTGTCAGGAGGATAAACCCGAGCGCTGCCCTATTGGGAAATTGTTTGTCCCAGACCGGTGGAAAAAGAGTGTGATGTCTGAGATTCATTGTTCCGCGTTGGCCGGTCATCCCGGAATTTTTGGTACCAGAGACTTGGTTAGTCGGTCCTTTTGGTGGCCTACTTTGTCTCGTGACGTCAGGGAATTTGTGCAGTCCTGCGGGACTTGCTCTCGCTCCAAGCCTTGCTCTCGCTCTAGTGGTTTGTTGATGCCATTGCCTGTGCCCAAGAGACCATGGACCCATATCTCTATGGATTTCATTTCCGACCTCCCTGTTTCTCAGAGAATGACCGTTATCTGGGTGATTTGTGATAGGTTTTCCAAAATGATACATCTTGTGCCATTGCCTAGGTTGCCTTCCTCCTCCGAATTGGTGCCTTTGTTCCTTCAGCACGTGGTTCGGTTACACGGCATTCCTGAGAACATTGTGTCTGACAGAGGAGTCCAGTTTGTTTCCAGATTTTGGAGGACTTTTTGTTCTAAACTTGGTGTTCAATGGTCTTTCTCCTCGACTTTTCATCCTCAGACCAATGGACAAACTGGGAGAACAAACCAGACATTGGAGACTTATCTGAGATGCTTTGTGTCTGCTGATCAGGATGACTGGGTCTCTTTTTTGCCTTTGGCTGAAGGTACTGCCACACTTAGCGATCTCGTTAGCGATCTCGATAACGACGCAAGCTAACGAGATCGTTGGTGTGATCTCTTTTAGGTCGCTAGTAGCTGCCAAACAGGAGATCTCATAAAACGACACATCAGCGGTCAGCGATCTCTTTAACGACTTTGGCGGTCGTTAGGATCTATTAGCATGTACTGAGCGCTTCTGATTCATAGGAATCTCCAGCATCGCTCCTGCTCTCTGCGTCCTGCTAGCCTGCTTTGCAACTTCTGCGATCCTCTCTGTGACGCAAAAGAGAACTTACAGATATTGCGATCTACTCCGTGACTCTAAAAACAGTCATATGCGTCACAAACGAGGTCGCTCGTCGTTCGCAAAAGGTGCCAAACATAGCGATATAGGCTCACCAGCGGGACGCCAACGATCAAAAAATGGTCCAGAAGGCTAGTGAACGATCAGCGACATCACAGCAGGGGCCACATCGTTGCTACATGCCACACACAACGAGGTCGCTAACGAGATCGCTAAATAGTGATGTTTTAGTGATCTCGTTAACGATCTCGTTAGCGATCTCGTTTAGTGTGGCATACCCTTGAGTTTGCTCTTAATAATAGGGCTAGCTCTGCCACTTTGATGTCTCCATTTTTCTGCAATTTTGGGTTTCACCCTCCATTTTTTTCGGGACAGACGGAGGCTTCTGTCTGTCCAGGTGTTGACTCTGTTGTGGAGCGTATGCAGCAGATTTGGGACCAGGAAGTGGAGAGGTTATGGTCAGGAGGACAATTCTTGGGTGTTTGCTTCGGACATCCATGCTAGGAGACTGATCCGTGCGTATCACAGAGCTCATCCTGACCGACCTGGTTGCCCAAATGAGGGTTTGGTGACCCCTCCTCAAGGGGGGGGTACTGTTGTGAATGTGTTAGAAATGAATTCTGAGCAGAAGCTCCCTCTGGTGGTTACAAACAGTACTGAACTATTCAATGAAGATTGTGAAGATTGGCAATCCAATCAGGTGTTACAGACTGGTCTTATATAAGGGAGGTTCCCTCCAATCAGGGTTGCCGGTGATCAATTGTTCTTGTCTCAACTTTGGTTCCTGGTTCACTTGGAAGCTTGCTGTGTCTTGCCTGCATCTTCTGCTATCAGATAATATATTTTCTGCTTTTATTTTTTGTGCTTGCTTTTTGCATTTTGTCCTGCACTTCTGTGGAGGTCAGCCAAGTCCCCTCCGGGGGCTTGTGCTCCTCTCAGTTTATCTGAGCCACTGTTATTTGTTCATTTGCCTTTTCCAGTTTTTTCAGTGGCTGCTGCTTAGTTTTGTTACACCAGAGAACTAATTTAGGTGGTAGAGGTCATGTGATCTCAGGTGTTTTTGCAATTAGTGAGTTGGTATTTTTTTAGGGTTTTTTTGGATTGCAGTAAGTGTCCTTCCTATCCTTTTCTTTCTAGGAAGATTGGGCCCCAACGTTTGCTCATATTATTTTCTGTCTGTGTCTGTATTTCCTCTTGTCTAACCGCCGTTACATGTTTGGGGGCTTCCTATGTTCTTTGGGGATCTGCTCCGGGGCAGATAGTTTTCCTCTTTCTATCTTTAGGTGTAGTTAACCTCTCAGGCTGTGACGAGGCGTCTAGGACCAACATAGGTACGCTCCACGGCTGCCTTTAGTTGTGGTGGTTAGTCAGGGTACTGCAATCCAGTAGATTCCAACCTCTCTGGTGTATTGCCTTTTTTGCCTGCTCTCCTCAGCTACCAAATCATAACAGAGTGGTTAGCAAAGCCCCAGGGGGATTGTGGAAAACTTGTTTACTATTCTGGGAGCAGCCAAAGGGATGAGTGGTGTGTAATCTGTCTCTCACAAAAGGTCACGCATATGAACCATAGGGGCACAGGATTCCATTAAAGAGTGAAGCTGGGCTAACCCCTGTACTGCTAGTTGAGAAAGTCTATCATGAGCAGGAAGATAAGGACTGGAAGCAATTGTGTCACAGGGATCATCGCCCTCAGCAACCCCCCTCCATCTCACTGAGCTAGAAGTAATGCTGTGTACTACTGTGCCTTTGTAAAGAGTCTTGATTTTGTGCTGAATCAAAAGAGACTGTCAATCAATGTGCCTTTAAGAAGCAGTTCTACTCTTTAGGAAAACTGTGCTTAAGAGATTTGAATTGCACTGGATGTGCTGTGATATTAAACTGCACAGTTCATCTGTTAATAAGGACTCTATTAATTGTGTTTGTGTGAGCAAGTGGATCCATCTTGTGCCTGAGGAAGCTGCAGTGCATGGTCGCCCTGAGTAACGTTTCCCCCAGAGTTCCAAAGAATTCATTAGACCTGTTCCACCACTATCTGAACCTAGCGGTGTGCATGTAACATACATACGTGTAGTGTCAGTGGTTACACATGTAAGGTCAGGGGTCAGACACCTGTAACGTGAGGGATTACATACGTGTAGTGTCACTGGTTACACATGTTAAGTCAGGGCTAGATTTACCCCACACTGCACACACAACACACACACATACAAAAGTGTCAGGGGTACACATATGCAGGGTGAGGGGGTAACATACATGTAGTGTCAGGGGCTACACACTTGTAGGCTCAGGGGTTAAACATGTAAGGTCAGGGCCTGATTTACCCCACACTGCACACACGTGCGCTAGTGTTAGAGGGCATACACAGGTACGGTACTGTCGGGGCACACACACATACGGTAGTGTCAGGGGACACACACATATATGGTACTGTCAGGGGGCACACACACGTATGTTACTGTCAGGGGTCACACACGTACGGTAGTGTCAGGGGGCAGAAACACGTATGGTACTATTGGGGGAATGAACACGGACGTACGGTAGTGTCAGGGGGCACACACGTACGGTAGTGTCAGGGGGCATGCACACACACGTACGGTACTGTCAGGGGGCACGCACACACATGTGCGGTAGTGTTAGAGAGCATACACAGGTACGGTACTGTCGGAGCACACACACATACGGTAGTGGCAGCACGGTGGCTCAGTGGATAGCACTACAGTCTTGCAGCGCTGCAGTCCTGGGTTCAAATCCCACCAAGGACAACATCTGCAAGGAGTTTGTATGTTCTCCCCGTGTTTGCGTGGGTTTCTTCCGGGTTCTCCGGTTTCCTCCCACAATCCAAAGACATACTGATAGGGAATCTAGATTGTGAGCCCCATCGGGGATGTGGAGCCCAGCTGCGACTGGATCCATATCTTCCAGAAGGGTGCACTGAAAGAATATACCACTAGAGGTCATTATGCACATACACACACGTTCACTTATCCCAAAGACCACCAGAGGGAGCTGTTTAGACATATAAAAGAGGGTGAACATAGGAAGTTTCAGTTTAGTCACCTCAGAGAGCTCAGTCAGTCTGCAGTAAGGTGAAGTGCAGAGCTGAGAGAGAGAGGCTGCAGAATTATTCAGTTCAAGAGAGTGGACTCTAGTAAAGGGTGGAACAGAAACCACTCCAGCCTAGGCAGAGCTGAATCTAGGAGTGCAGCTCAGTGAGAGAAGCGTGCCAACGCTTAAAGAGCGGCGAAGAGGCAGCCCACCAACTGCCAGTGTGTGATCGTGTGAGGGTCCGGGTAGGCCGAAGGCGAGTGGAAAGTTAATGAGACAGAGGAGCCTCCATAGCTCATCTCAGCAAGTATTACCGGACACCGGGGTCCGAGCCTATAGGGATCTCCACGACCCATTAGGAGAACACCGGAGTTCCTGGAGGACTACAAGTCTCAGGAGTACTACAGAGCTGATACGTAACCGGGCCAGGAGGACAGAGTCCGGCAAGCAGGACGCTGCAAGCAGGGACTGTGTACTTTAAGAGAGAAGGTCCAACCACAAGGTCAGCCAGGTGCAAGACGGAGACCAAGTTAGGCCTAGCTACAAGCAGGTCAAGACTCTATTACAAAAAGGCAGAGAACAGGAGGCCACACACCTACTCAGTGGAGGAATCTGTATGTGCACCCTTCACCCTACAGTGCTCCGGGGAGTACCTGCAACATCTTCAGTAAAGGTACCAAAGTGACTTATGTGTGTGTCTCCCTTATTACCCCTCACTGCCGGGTCCCCGTCCGTCCTGCACCCCTACACATCTATGTACCCTGGAGGACTCAGCCTTACTTGTGGAAGGCTTAACATCTAGCTGCACAATATTAACCCTTCAGTGGATCTGCATAGCAGCGCTGGTCATCCTGACCAGGTACCACAAGTGGCGTCACGAATCCCCATACCAATATTCAATTCACCTGTAAATATCCCACATTAAAGAATGAGCACCAGAGCCACGGACTGAGCTGTGTTGCCGTGACATCCCCCATAGTAGTCTATAGGCTCAGATCTGAGTTCCCATTGCTCTGGAGGGCGACTCATCTCTTTCTGGCGTCACAAACAGGATTGCGTGCCCTGCAGCATCGGAGCAACTTGTGCCCGTTGCCACCGGGTACTGTGTGCCTCACTAAAAGACTGTCGCATATAGTGGTGAAGGTTTCCCGCCATTGCCCGCCATTTACAGCGCCACGGCGCGAAAAACTAGTGGGCGTACCTGCAAAAGCGCGCTGAGTCCTGGACATGCCCCAACGCTGACGCGGCGGCAGGTCCTGTGGAGAGCTTCAGTGAACGCTCTGATGTCAGAGCGCCGGCGACGCAGGTCCTTCTCACAACTGTGCCCTGCAGAGCTGCTGCCTACAGGAGAAGGTAGGCCACGCTTAACTAGGGGGGCGCAGAGATGTCGCAGCAGCAAGCCGACAGCGCGGCCCAGGCTGACCGCCCCAATGAGTTACCCACCGGCGCTGCCGCACAGGCTGGAAATGCTGGCCCCTCACCTGGTCCTGTGGCCCCGATAGTACCGCTAACGCTGCCATACATGCCTGGAGCGAAGTGGCTCCCTCAGTACAGCGGCAAGCCAGACACCCTGTCAGGGTTCAAGCGAAAAATATGCAGCATCATGGACATGTACCCTATGTCAGAAAAGCAGAGAGCTGCAGTGGTAGTGGGACAATTGACTGGTGCTGCAGAGAGGGAAGTAGAGACATGGTCAGCTGCAGACCAGGAATCAGTGCTTGCAATTTTCTTAAAGCTACAGACTATCTTTGAGGACCGCACTGAAACAGATCTCCGGATGAGGTTTTACCAATGCTCCCAGAAACCAGATGATAGCATTAGGGACTATGCCTGCCGACTACAAGGGGCCCTGCAAGCACTCAAACAGGTTAACCCCATAAGTGTCACCAAAGAGAATAAAATGTTAAAAGAACAATTTGTACGGGGATTGAGGTCTCAAGCTGAAAGCAGGACGGTGCACTGGTGGTCCTTGGATCATCCTGATGCTACCTTTGATGCCCTTAAGGATATGGCTATAAAAGGACTGCGACCCCTGGAAACACCCGAGATGGCAACCCAGTGTCACCCGAGTGAAGCCACTCTAAAGCCAGCAGCATCCACCTTTTCCCCGCTGGTTGCGGAAGCCAAAACGCAGGTGGCGCCCCCTATTGAGCTGGACTGTTTGCGCTCAGAAGTGCGCCAGCTGACCAAAAACCTGGCCACTGTAATGAGTGCCCTGCAACTGTCGACGGAGGAAGAAGGAAAGATCCTGCTAGCTGACTGCCCAGAGGATGTCCCTTGGATGAACCGGAGGAGAAGGAGGACGTTGCCCCACCGGAGGAGGACAACGCCACCCCCTGGAGGGACCCGCCACCAGCACCATCCTCGCCGAGAGATCATCTGCTTCTGCTGCCACAGAGAAAGTCACCCAGCACGTCGGTGTCCTTTAAACGAGCAAATCCTGGGTCCGAGGGCCAACACCCAGGAATAGATTCATCAGGCCCCTCAGACTGGAAACGCAGGTTTGTGGGAGGAAGACCGTACCTGTCCATCATACTGGACGAGATCGCAATCCCTGCCCTGCTGGACACTGGATCTCAGGTAACCATCATACCTGATGTCCTCTACAATAAATACTGGTCCATGGACAGTCTCCAACCCCCAGACCCTGACTTTGCCGTATACGCCTCTAATGGTCTCCCTCTTGACTTACTTGGGGCTAAAAACGTAGACGTAAAAGTGGGGAGAGTGGAGCTAAAGGATCAGGGACTTCTTGTAGTGAAGACTGTTAATGAGGAAAATGGGTTGAATGTGGTTTTAGGCACTAACATTATTAGTAACTGTTTGGAGGAGGTTGTGTTTTTACTCCAACAGCTTGCCGACATTGCCAGACCAAAGCAAAAGGGAGTGATCCGGAAGGAGATTCGGACCCTGATGTGCCAGCAGCAAGTGAAACTGACCGGTGGTGATTGGTAATGTACGGGTGACAGACCCGAACCCCATTGTGATACCCCCAATGAGTGAAATGCTTATTTGGTGTAGAGCAGCAATAGGTCTGAGAGGACAGAACTACCAAGCAGTAGTAGAGCCCCATTGTTCAGAACACAGACCTACACTCATGACTGCCAGAGGGGTAGTGGAGATACATAATGGGAGGGTGCCAGTGCGTCTTCTCAACTGGGGAGAGCATGAAGTCAAATTACCACGTTATGCCACTGTTGCTAAGTTACATGCTGTAGATAACAACTCCATTCATCCGACGGAGCCCTTAACCTCCCCACAACCAGTGGAGGATAACGGTCCGACCACCAAGGTGGAGGATTGGTGTCAACAGCTCCATGTCGGGACGGACACCACTCCAGCCCACCAGAAACAAGGAGTACATCGAGTAGTTCAGGAGTACACACAGGTATTCAGCAAACACCCACTCGACTTTGGGAAAATTAAAGGGGTCCAACATCACATCCCCACATACAATCATCCTCTCATCAAAGAACGGTACAGGCCTATACCACCAGCACACTACCAGAAAGCCAAGGAGATGTTGCGTGACATGAAGGAAGCAGGGGTGATAAGGGATAGTTGTAGTCCCTGGGCAGCACCTCTAGTCCTAGTCAGGAAAAAGGATGGAAGCATGAGAATGTGTGTAGATTACAGACAAGTAAATCGCATTAGACATAAAGATGCATACCCTTTACCACGCATTGAGGAATCCTTAGCTGCTTTAAAGACTGCTAATTACTTTTCCACCCTTGACCTCACTAGTGGGTACTGGCAAGTAGCTGTGGCTGAGGAGGATCGGGAGAAGACGGCTTTCACCACCCCGATGGGACTCTGTGAGTTCGACAGAATGCCATTTGGACTCAGCAGTGCCCCTGGCACGTTCCAGAGAGTGATGGAGAGCTGCCTGGGACATCTCAACTTTGAAACTGTGTTGCTGTACCTGGACGACGTAATTGTGTACTCCAAGAAGTATGAAGATCATTTGAAGCACCTGGCAGAGGTATTTGAGTCACTGTCCAAGTATGGGATGAAACTGAAGCCTTCAAAGTGCCATCTGCTCAAACAAAAGGTACAGTATCTGGGACATATTGTCAGCTCAGAAGGAGTAGCGCCAGACCCCGAGAAGGTCACCGCCATCCAGAAATGGCCGGAGCCGAAGAACCTCAAAGAGGTGCGACAGTTCCTGGGATTGACAGGATACTACAGGAGGTTTGTAAAGGACAACACCAAGAAAGCAGCGCCTCTGCAAGACCTCCTGGTGGGACAGTCCCTCAAGAGCAGAAATTCTCCATTCCACTGGGGTAAAGAACAGGCTGAGGCATTCAAGGAAATGAAGGAGATCCTGACAGGAGATGAGATCCTAGCCTACCCTGACTACAGCCAACCGTTCCTGCTGTATACTGATGCCAGCAATGAAGGATTGGGAGCTGTCCTCAGTCAGAAGCAAAATGGCCTGGAGAAAGTCATCGCCTATGCAAGCAGGAAGCTCCGCCCGACCGAGAGGATCCCAGAGAACTACAGCAGCTTCAAGTTGGAGTTCCTGGCACTGGTCTGGGCCATCACAGAGAGGTTTAAGCACTACCTAGCCTCCAGCAAGTTCACTGCCTACACCGATAATAACCCCTTGACGCATCTTGAAACAGCTAAGCTGGGAGCCATGGAACAACGCTGGATGGCTCGGCTGTCAAACTACCAATTCACAATCAAGTACCGAGCGGGCCGCAAGAATGCCAACGCTGATGCCCTATCCAGGATGCCTCATGAATCGGACACAGAGGAAGAAGTGGATAATCTGGAAGAGATTGAACTACCTGCCTTTCACAGGAATGGGATGATCCATGAGCAACAAGCCTGCAGGAGGCCGGGTGGTAAGACGTTAAATCCTTTACCTCACCACAGCTGGAAGGAGACTCAGGACAGTGATCCAGTTGTCAGCCGTATCAAGGAGCTGATAACTCAAGAAGGTTCCTCCTTGGAGAAGGGTGCGTCTCCGCAAGCAAAGCAGCTGTGGAATGAGAGAAGCCGGCTGTTTATCTACCGTGAGAAGCTGTGCCGGAGGTACGTCAATCCAAGAACCCACGAGATGGTTTGGCAGATAGTAGTTGCCAGAGCAGACATCCAAATGGTATTGGAAGCCTACCACGATCAAGCGGGACACTTTGGCTGGAAGAAGCTGGAGACCCTATTGAAGTGTCGTTTCTACTGGGTGGGAATGCGCAGCTCCATTGAGAGGTGGTGCCAGAACTGTGGACCCTGTGGCCTCAGAAGAAAAGACTACAGCAGTCAGAAGGCACCCCTGCAACCCATCAAGACGACTCGTCCCTTGGAGATCGTGGCCCTGGACCATGTCAAGTTGTCACCCAGCCGGTCAGGATACTCCTATGCCCTGACTATGGTGGATCACTACTCCAGGTTCCTGGTGGTCGCCCCTGTCAAAGATCTGACGGCAGAAACAGCAGCAAAGATGTTCCAAGCGTATTTCTGCAGACCACACGGATACCATGAGCAGGTGCTAACTGACCAAGGCCCAGCCTTCGAGGCCGAATTGTTCAAAAAGTTCTGTCACTTGTACGGGTGTAAGAAGATAAGAACCACACCGTACCACCCCCAAACCAATGGTCTCTGTGAGAGGATGAATCACATCGTCATTGACCTGCTGAAGACTGTACCACTCGAGGAGAGAAATCGGTGGCCAGACTTACTATCTGACCTGGTAGATCTGTACAATCACATACCTGTGAGTTCCACCAATTGCACTCCAGCTTATCTCATGCGGGCCAGACCAGGAAAGCTGCCCATGGATCTGGAGCTTGGTGTTGTGGAACCAGAAGCAGATGTGACAATGGAAGACTGGGACACAAACAGACAGGAACAGTACAGAAAAGTACAGGCCTGCGTTGAAGATAGTCTCAATCGAGTAAGGGATAAACAAGAAGATCACTACAACAAAAGTGCGCCAGCCGAACCTTTCGCACCTGGTGAAGTCGTGCTGAAAAGAAAGAGGAGGATGCACAAACTCGACGATCAATGGGAAAGAGAGCCCTACGTTGTACAGAATTCAAGGTTTGACAACAAGAAAACGTGTATAATTAGCAAAGATGGAGGAAGAACGACTACAACCGTATCAAGAGATCACCTAAAGTTATGTCCGGATCTATTAAAGCTTCAGGAAGAAGAACCTGTTGTCAATCAGGAAGAGCGTGATGAAACAGTCATACATACAGACTTAGGAGATTTCCCCGCGGATTGGCCTCGCATTGGAGAAGCTGTAATTATTCCCGTACTCCAATTCTATCAACAACAAGGAGAACCTCTACATCCAGTTGCACCGGTTGTTGCAGTAGAGTCAGTTCCAGAGGAACCTGCACCAGCAGGACCCCAAGAAGCAGAACCCCAAGAAGCAGCACCCCAAGAAGCGGAATTCCAAGAAGCTGAATCTCAGGAAGAAGGATCCCCTGCAGAAGTCGAGCCAGTTCACCCAGCTCACAGTGTACTTGCCAGTCCTGTAGAGAGGTTAAGGCAATTCTATAATTCACTCTCACGCAGAACAAACAGGGAAACTGCTACCTCACAGGTCACTGCACCACACAGATCAGAACGTAGCACAAAAGGACACATCCCTGCTAGGTTTAGAGATTAGTTCAACCCTTGGCAAATGTAAAAAATTGTCTAGAGTCACTGTACATAAATATATATTGTTGCTTATAATATGCTTTATTATACCGTTATTTATTAATCTGTTTTCCTTTTGATATTGAAACAAGTGAATGGACATTATTTTTACTTGTTTCCACTACCTTTTTGAGCATCCTTTTTCCAAAAGAGACTGGGACTTTTATGGTTGCTCAATTCCTCAATTCCTCATTGTGCTAATGTATATAGTTATTCATTCATCTGTTATACAACAGTTTAAGATCCTCACCTCCCGTAACGGAAGAGTTAAGTTATACAATGTTTTTATTGTTCTCTGTTTTGTATTTCAGCCCCGGAGTGCTGAGTTCTACTAGGGGGGATTGTGGAGCCCAGCTGCGACTGGATCCATATCTTCCAGAAGGGTGCACTGAAAGAATATACCACTAGAGGTCATTATGCACATACACACACGTTCACTTATCCCAAAGACCACCAGAGGGAGTTGTTTAGACATATAAAAGAGGGTGAACATAGGAAGTTTCAGTTTAGTCACCTCAGAGAGCTCAGTCAGTCTGCAGTAAGGTGAAGTGCAGAGCTGAGAGAGAGAGGCTGCAGAGTTATTCAGTTCAAGAGAGTGGAGTCTAGTAAAGGGTGGAACAGAAACCACTCCAGCCTAGGCAGATCTGAATCTAGGAGTGCAGCTCAGTGAGAGAAGCGTGCCAACGCTTAAAGAGCGGCGAAGAGGCAGCCCACCAACTGCCAGTGTGTGATCGTGTGAGGGTCCGGGTAGGCCGAAGGCGAGTGGAAAGTTAATGAGACAGAGGAGCCTCCATAGCTCATCTCAGCAAGTATTACCGGACACCGGGGTCCGAGCCTATAGGGATCTCCACGACCCATTAGGAGAACACCGGAGTTCCTGGAGGACTACAAGTCCCAGGAGTACCACAGAGCTGATACGTAACCGGGCCAGGAGTACAGAGTCCGGCAAGCAGGATGCTGCAAGCAGGGACTGTGTACTTTAAGAGAGAAGGTCCAACCACAAGGTCAGCCAGGTGCTAAACGGAGACCAAGTTAGGCCTAGCTACAAGCAGGTCAAGACTCTATTACAAAAAGGCAGAGAACAGGAGGCCACACACCTAGAATCATAGAATCATAGAATCATAGAATGGTATAGTTGGAAGGGACATCCTGGGCCATCTGGTCCAACCCCCTGCTCAAAGCAGGATTCACTAAATCATCCCAGACAGATGTCTGTCCAGCCTCTGTTTGAAGACTTCCATTGAAGGAGAACTTACCACCTCTCGTGGCAGCCTGTTCCACTCCTTGATCACCCTAACTGTCAAGAAGTTTTTTCTAATATCTAATCTGTGTCTCCTCCCATTCAGTTTAATCCCATTGCTTCTAGTCTTTCCTTGTGCAAATGAGAATAAAGATGATCCTTCCACAATGTGACAGCCCTTGAGATATTTGTAGACAGCTATTAAGTCTCCTCTCAGTCTTCTTTTTTGCAAGGTAAACATTCCCAAATCCTGCAACCGTTCCTCATAGGACATGGTTTGCAGACCAGTCACCATTCTGGTGGCTCTTCTCTGAACTTGCTCCAGTTTGTTGATGTCTTTTTTAAAATGTGGTGCCCAAAACTGGACACAGTATTCCAGATGAGGTCTGACCAAAGAGGAGTAGTGGGCAATAATGACCTCACGTGATCTAGACTGTATGCTTCTGTTGATACATCCTAGAATTGTATTTGCCTTTTTTGCTGCTGCATCACACTGTTGACTCATGTTCAGTCTGTGATCAATTAGTATACCCAAGTCTTTTTCACATGTGCTGTTACTTAGCCCTATTCCTCCCATTTTGTATATGCTTTTTTCACTTTTATTGCCCAGATGTAGTACTTTGCATTTTTCCCTGTTAAAAACCATTCTGTTAGTTGCTGCCCACTGCTCCAGTTTATTTATATCTTTTTGAATCCTCTCTCTCTCTTCTCTAGTATTAGCTACCCCTCCTAGCTTTGTGTCATCAGCAAATTTGATCAGTTTACCCTCAATTCCTTCATCTAAATCATTGATAAAGATGTTGAACAATACAGGGCCCAAAACAGAGCCTTGTGGTACCCCACTTGAGACATTCTTCCAACTGGATGTGCAGCCATTTACGACCACTCTTTGAGTCCGATCACTAAGCCAGTTATGAATCCACCTAACAGTTGCCTTGTCCATTTCATACTTAGTCATTTTTTTCAATAAGGATTGTGTGAGATACTTTGTCAAATGCTTTGCTGAAGTCAAGATATACTATATCTACAGCATTTCCCTGATCCACCCGGTCAGTGATTCTGTCATAGAAGGAAATTAAGTTAGTCTGACATGACTTATTAGTTACAAACCCATGCTGACTCTGTTTAATCACTTCATTCTTATGCAGGTACTTACATACATGTTCTTTAATAATTTGTTCAAAGATTTTTTCTGGTATAGAAGTCAGACTCACCGGCCTGTAGTTCCCTGGGTCCACCTTCTTCACCTTTTTGAAGATAGGAACAACATTTGCTCTTCTCCAGTCTTCTGGGACTTCTCCTGTTCTCCAAGAATTTTCAAAGATTATGGACAGTGGTTCAAGAATTTCTTCTGCTATCTCCTTCAATATTCTGGGGTGTAATTCATCTGGACCTGGAGACTTGAATTCATTTAGGTTAGCTAAGTGTTTCCTCACTGTCTTTCTGTTTATAGATATCCTGGATTCTTCTATTCCTTTAATAGGACAGTGAAGATCAGTTGATGTTACATTTCCTTTCTGAGAGAAAACAGATGCAAAATAGGAATTTAAAAGTTCAGCCTTCTCAACATCCTTTCTTACCATTTCATCATTTTCATCCTGTAAAAATCCTATAGCATCTTTGACTTTTTTTTTACTTTTGACGTATCCCCAAAATCTTTTTTTGTTGCTTTTGACATCTCTTGCAAGCCTTAATTCATTGTCAGCTTTAGATAATCTGATTTGTGCCCTGCAGGTTCTGCAGACGGCATTATATTCTTCTTTAGATATGCCTCCCTCTTTCCATTTGATAAACATTTCTTTCTTCCTTTTTAGCATGTGTTTAAGTTCTGTGTTCATCCATCCTGGTTTCCTTAAATGCTTCCCATTCTTCCCTCTTTTCAGAATTGTTAATGATTGTGCTTTGAGAATCTCATTTTTCAAGATGTCCCATCCTTCCTGGACATTTTTGTCCTTAAGGATATCCTGCCATTGGATCCCTCCAATTCTCTTTCTGAGTCCCTTAAAATCTGCCTTTCTGAAATCTAACCTTGACGTCTGAGTCTACACAGGTCTTCCTCCTCTTGTTATCCAAAATTCTAAAATAGCATGGTCACTACCTCCTAGGGTCCCAGCCACTCTTACCTCCTCAACCATTTCCTCCCTGTTTATAAGGATTAGATCCAAGGTAGCAGATCCCCTTGTTTTCTCCTCTACCTTTTGAAAGATAAAGTTGTCAGCAAGAGAGGATAAGAATTTCCTTGACCTGTTAGTTTTGCCTGAGAGATATTCCCAACAAATGTCTGGATAGTTGAAATCTCCCATGACCACTATGTCATATTTTTTGGAGAACTTGGCCATTTGATGCATAAAGAGTTCATCCATATCTTCAGCTTGCACAGGCGGCCTGTAGTAAATGCCTACAATGGTGTCCTTTCCATTGTTCTGTCCTTGTATTCTTACCCAAACAGTTTCCACAGAACTCCCAGTTTCTGAAGCGTCAATCTCTGTGCAGATATACGCTTTTCTAACATACAATGCGACACCTCCTCCTCGTTTATCAAGTCTGTTTTTTGCAAATAAGTTGTATCCTTCTAGCCTTGTATTCCAATCATGTGTATCGTCCCACCAAGTTTCAGTGATTCCAATGACATCATACTTCTTTTCCTGCGTTAGTAGTTCCAATTCTCCTTGTTTGTTGCCCATGCTTTGTGCATTCGTATAAAAACTCTTTAGTTTGTGATTGGTTTCTCTTCCACCAATATTTTTATTATTTAGATTGTTTTGTCTTCGTTCTTCCTTTCCACTTCTAATAGCCGAGTTCTCAATAGTATTTGTCAGGTGTATGGCTTTTTCTGGCGTTTTGCTTCCCTTCCCACATTGTTCTAGTTTAAAGCTCTCCTGATGAGTGTAGCAAGGCGACTTCCAAATACATGTTTTCCAGTCTTCGTAAGGTGCACCCCATCTCTAGCAAGTAGTCCATCGTACAGGTAATCCACTCCGTGATCCAGAAATCCAAATCCTTGCTGACGGCACCATCGACGTAGCCAGTTGTTCACCTGCAGAATCTTCTTCCACCTCCTTGTTCCATGGCCATCCACTGGAAGGATGGAAGAGAAGACCACCTGCGCTCCCAGTTCTTTCACTTTCTTGCCTAAGTTTTCAAAGTCACTGCAGATGGTTTCCAGGTCACTTCTTGTGGTGTCATTTGTCCCCACATGTATTAGCAGGAATGGGTAGTCATCTTTAGGTCTGAAGAGTCCTGATATCCTGTCAGACACATCTTTAATTTTTGCACCTGGAAGACAGCACATTTCTCTTGAGGTTATATCCGGTCTGCAGATAGCGGCCTCTGTTCCTCTCAACAGGGAATCCCCCATGACAACAACTCTCCGTTTCTTCTTCACAACAGTTTTCTTTCTCCATTCGGGAGGACTCTGAGGGCTTACAAGGTTACTCTTTGTGGGCAGAGTCTTATCCTGATGTATTTCTTCATCATTCTCCTGTGTGAGAGCCTGGTACTGGTTCCTGAGCAGTATGGGTGCTGACTGCCTCCTGATCCTCCTGCTTCTCTGGGTCACATGCTTCCATTCCTCTGTTTCTTCAGGTGCACTTCGAATTTCTTCTCTTTCTGCACCATGAAGAGATAATTCTGCTTTGTCTAAGAACTCTTCATCTTCCTTAATGATCTTCAATGTAGCTAACCTCTCTTCTAGATTTTGCAACTTTTCCTCCAACATGGACACAAGCTTGCATTTGTGGCATGTGAAATTTGGCTTTTCCACTACTCAGTGGAGGAATCTGGATGTGCACCCTTCACCCTACAGTGCTCCGGGGAGTACCTGCAACATCTTCAGTAAAGGTACCAAAGTGACTTATGTGTGTGTCTCCCTTATTACCCCTCACTGCCGGGTCCCCGTCTGTCCTGCACCCCTACACATCCATCTGCCCTGGAGGACTCAGCCTTACTTGTGGAAGGCTTAACATCTAGCTGCACAATATTAACCCTTCAGTGGATCTGCATACCAGCGCTGGTCATCCTGACCAGGTACCACAAGTGGCGTCTCGAATCCCCATACCAATATTCAATTCACCTGTAAATATCCCACATTAAAGAATGAGCACCAGAGCCATGGACTGAGCTGTATTGCCGTGACATCCCCCATAGTAGTCTATAGGCTTAGATCCGAGTTCCCATTGCTCTGGAGGGCGACTCAGGGACAGTGACGATAATGTGTGCAAACTGTAAAGCGCTGCGGAATATGTTAGCGCTATATAAAAATAAAGATTATTAAAAATAAAGATTATAGTGTCAGGGGGCACACACACATACAGTGCTGTCAGGGGGCACAACACATACAATACTGTCAGGGGTCACACACGCGTACGGTAGTGTCAGGGGGCACAAACATGTACGGTACTATCAGAGGGCATGAACATGTACGTACGATAGTGCCAGGGGGCACGCGCACACATGTGCTGTAGTGTCAGGAAGCACGCACACGTATGGTAGTGTCAGGGGCACACACGAACGGTAGTGTCAGGGGGCACACACACGTACGGTAGTGTCAGGGGGCACACACACGTATGTTAGTGTCAGGGGGCACACATACATATGGTAGTGTCAGGGGGCACACACACGTATGGTAGTGTCAGGGGGCACACATACATATGGTAGTGTCAGGGGGCACACACACGTATGGTAGTGTCAGGGGGCACACATACGCATGGTAGTGTCAGGGGGCACACATACATATGGTAGTGTCAGGGGGCACACACACGTACGGTAGTGTCAGGGGGCACACATACGTATGTTAGTGTCAGGGGGACACACACGTACGTTAGTGTCAGGGGGCACACATACGTATGGTAGTGTCAGGGGGCACACACGTACGTTAGTGTCAGGGGGCACACATACATACTGTAGTGTCAGGGGGCACACACACGTACGGTAGTGTCAGGGGGCACACATATGTATGGTAGTGTCAGGGGGCACACACATGTACGGTAGTGTCAGGGGGCACACATACGTATGGTAGTGTCAGGGGGCACAAATATGTATGATAGTGTCAGGGGGCACACATACGTATGGTAGTGTCAGGGGGCACACACACGTACGGTAGTGTCAGGAGGCACAAACACGTACGGTAGTGTCAGGGGGCACACACACGTCTGGTAGTGTCAGGGGGCACACATATGTATGGTAGTGTCAGGGGGCACACACACGTACGGTAGTGTCAGGGGGCACACATACGTATGGTAGTGTCAGGGGGCACACACACGTACAGTAGTGTCAGGGGGCACACATACGTATGGTAGTGTCAGAGGGCACACATATGTATGGTAGTGTCAGGGGGCACACACACGTACGGTAGTGTCAGGGGGCACACATACGTCTGGTAGTGTCAGGGGGCACACATATATATGATAGTGTCAGGGGGCACACATATGTATGGTAGTGTCAGGGGGCACACATATGTATGATAGTGTCAGGGGGCCACACACGTACGGTAGTGTCAGGGGGCACACATACGTATGGTAGTGTCAGGGGGCACACACACGTACGGTAGTGTCAGGGGGCACACATGCATATGGTAGTGTCAGGGGGCACACATATGTATGATAGTGTCAGGGGGCCACACACGTACGGTAGTGTCAGGGGGCACACATACGTATGGTAGTGTCAGGGGCCACACATATGTATGATAGTGTCAGGGGGCACACACACGTACGGTAGTGTCAGGGGGCACACATATGTATGGTAGTGTCAGGGGGCACACATAAGTATGGTAGTGTCAGAGGGCACACATATGTATGATAGTGTCAGGGGGCCACACACGTACGGTAGTGTCAGGGGGCACACATACGTATGGTAGTGTCAGGGGGCACACACACGTATGGTAGTGTCAGGGGGCACACACACGTACGGTAGTGTCAGGGGGTACACACACGTATGTTAGTGTCAGGGGGCACACGTACGGTAGTGTCAGGGGGCACACACACGTATGGTAGTGTCAGGGGGCACACACACGTACGGTAGTGTCAGGGGCACACATACGTATGGTAGTCAGGGGCACACATATGTATGGTAGTGTCAGGGGGCACACACACGTACAGTAGTGTCAGGGGGCACACACACGTACGGTAGTGTCAGGGGGTACACACACGTATGTTAGTGTCAGGGGGCACACGTACGGTAGTGTCAGGGGGCACACACACGTACGGTAGTGTCAGGGGGCACACACACGTATGGTAGTGTCAGGTGGCACACATACGTATGGTAGTGTCAGGGGCACACATATGTATGGTAGTGTCAGGGGCACACACACGTACAGTAGTGTCAGGGGGCACACACACGTACGGCAGTGTCAGGGGGCACACATACGTATGGTAGTGTCAGAGGACACACATATGTATGGTAGTGTCAGGGGGCACACACACGTACGGTAGTGTCAGGGGGCACACATATGTATGGTAGTGTCAGGGGGCACACACACGTACAGTAGTGTCAGGGGCACACACACGTACGGCAGTGTCAGGGGGCACACATAAGTATGGTAGTGTCAGAGGGCACACATATGTATGGTAGTGTCAGGGGGCACACACACGTACGGTAGTGTCAGGGGGCACACATACGTATGGTAGTGTTGGGGGGCACACATATGTATGGTAGTGTCAGGGGACACACACACGTACGGTAGTGTCAGGGGGCACACACACGTACGGTAGTGTCAGGGGGCACACATACGTATGGTAGTGTCGGGGGGCACACATATGTATGGTAGTGTCAGGGGACACACACACGTATGGTAGTGTCAGGGGGCACACACACGTACGGTAGTGTCAGGGGGCACACATACGTATGGTAGGCTCGTGCTTCTGATGGAACTCCTTCAGACATCAGATGATCCCTTCTCCTCTTTTGACACCACATATAATCTGTTCTTGTAGCTTCTGCCTGACACGGGCATAATCCAGGTGACATGGGGCGTGGGCAGGTGCGCGGTGTCCTGGAAACAGCCAGTGTGTGGCAGCTTGCCATGAACGGATGCCATGCCTCACTGTGTCCTGGTTGTGGTGAGATTGTGCAACTAATTGGGGTCTACAGTAGATCTGCACGGTCATGTCGCCTTTCTAAAGGGCTAGGTGGCATTATTAGCCAATGTCAGGCCTGAGATTGGGGTACGGGCTCAGATCGAGGGTCCCGGAGCTTCTCACATCTACATTATCAGGTCACTTGTACGGTAATTATCTGTTGCTTGTATGTTAATTATTCTCTGATTTTACTACGTTGATGATGTCTCTCAGGAGGATCCCATACAGCTGATTGCATCATGTGTGAAGGGTGTGAAGACTTATTAATAGCTTGTTTATCTATAAATATATTTATCCACATACAGGGAAGGCGACACAGCGGAGCTCTGCACATGGTGGATACACTCACTCCCATGTGTGTCCTGTGATCCTGGGGATCCCTGCGTGCTCCAGAAGACCGGCTCGGCCATCACACTCCTCTGCCTGAGATCCCAAGGGGACAGCAGCCATTATTATCTATGGGCACATCCACACAGCAGAGTCTAGAATCAAATGTGCCAGGTCTGTTCAGCATTAGGATGCTATCTTCGATTTACACATTTGTTTGATAAGAAAATCCTACAAAACCGTCTTGTACGCAAAAAAAAAGGTTAAAAAAATGATAAGGCAGGTCAGGACTAGGGATGAGTGAGCATGCTCGGTAATAGGTATCACTCGAATATCTGGGTGCTCGGATATGGTCGGCACTCGACCAGCATTGGTTGGTTCTCGGATTTGAAGCTCAAAGCCCCGCCCCACATGTTCAGCCAGAGGCGTATCTAGCTTTTCTGGCACCCGGGGCAAAGGATCAGTTGGCGCCCCCCCATTTGAACCTTAATTCTATTGAAACTCTATTTGACAAAGCCACGGTACATTCCTGTTTTTTCCACAATGCTTTATTTAACTTAATATACAATAAAATATTATGTATGTGTATGTTACACACTGTACATGTATATATGGTATTTGAACAAAACAATAACTTATACTGAACTAAGCTAGTCAGTGGGTATGACTAAAACTGCTGGTATACCTGTGAGGCTGTTGGTGGTATAATAACAATTGCTATGTTTCACAATAGAACTGTCTAAAATTTAATTTTACGAGCTTTTTTGGCTGCAAAAGATTTTATAATATCATCATAAGAAAGTTTTGAAGCCAACTCATGCTCTATGGAAATAATGCTTAAGTTTGTCAGCCGTTGTTGTCCCATGACACTCCAAAGATATGTTTTCAGCAACTTCATCTTGCTAAAGCTTCTTTCACTGGAAGCAACCGATACTGGTATAGTCAGGAAGGTTTTCAGCGCTGTGGCTGTATTGGGGTAGGCATCTTGTAGTCCATTCTTGTATATCTCTGTGTAGCCCAGCTACGCAGGCACACATAAAAATCCAGGAGAGTGCACAGGAAGGTAACCGCAAAAGCTTGATATCTATGCACTTCACTCACACTTTTAGACACACCCACCAGGGGTATAGGAGGTGGTGACACGTAGCAGAGCTCAGTCAAGCTTCCTGTCTCAGGACAGTGCAGTTCAGTCAGTTTCCTGTCTTCGGACAGTGCAGATCAGTGCCAGTGGAGTCTGGACTTGGAAGGAGAGGAGAAAGGACTGAATCCTCGCAGAGTTAGCGTAGCTCACCCGACAAGCAAGTGGAGGCTAGTACGGGTGAAGTGGATCATCCTAGCCTAGTCAGAGCTACCCTTAATCAGTACCTCAACAGAAGCTGAAGTAAGGAGGAAACTGAGCGCTGCTCAGCGAGCTCTAGGAGAAAGCTGACATTACCAACGAAGCTCCAAGTGTTTATGCTAAGAGCGAGAGCAGGGCGAAGGGCAAAGTGGAGAAGATAGAAAAGTGCTTTAGGTATTGGATTGCCTGCACTAAATTGCCGGACACCGGGGTCCGAAGCGTTGCTACAGTTTCATGCTTAGTAACAAGAAAACCGGAGGCATCTGGACTACAGGTCGCAGAGAGCAGCCCTAAGTGTCAATACGTAATCGGAGTCAGGAGGAACAAGGACTTTTAGCTAGGCCAAGCTTAGAAGGACTCTGTTCTCACCACATAGAAGGCTCCACCACAATATTGGCCGGGCAGTACAGCTATTGAGAAAGCTGGGGATTCAGAATTAACTTCGCTTCAGGCAAGTTGGATTCACATGTATATGGAGTAAAGGAGGCCTCTAACCTGCTCAGCGTTACCCGAATGTGCACTCTCCACCCCGACCAGCTCCCCGGGATCTGCTTGAACCACCATCAGTAAAAGGTATGAAAAGAAGCTGCATTGTGTTTGGCTGAATTCTTACTACACCCTGCATCATCACTCCCATAGACTTCCAGGGACCCGTCTCACCTGTGGGAGACTTACTACCAAGCTGCCCCATAACATCCCCTGTGAAAGTCCTTAGAGCAGCGCTGGTTCAATTAACCAGATACCACAGGTGGCGCACAAATCCCTACCCTTATAATCCCCTGTAAATACCCCATCGCATTACTGCCGGGGCCCGGACCGACCCACCGCTGCCAGTGCCTCCCAGGGAAATCGATGGGTCGGCTCCGAGTACCCATGCCCTGGTATCCACAATTTGGGGGTCACTCGAAAAAGCAGACCTTAGGTCCGCATTTTTCAGCTCGTGTTTAAATTCAGTGCTGTGTTTAAAAAACTCCCCCATTCTGGAATTTTTCATCTTTACAAATCCTTGATATTCGGGTAGTTTCATGGTGCTCCTTGATTTTTCTCTGTTAATGAGTGAAAAGGGTCCGAGGAAAAACCCAATGTATTGCTAAACTTGTTATACGTCAAATCGGGTTTCATTTCAAAAATGTTTTGTCAATGATTTCTAAAAAGAAACCTGGAATTTTTTCTTCCGTGACAATGAACATGTTTTCTTCTTGTTTTCCAAAAATTTATTAATCTTTGGGTTCCTTATTGTTCAAGTGCGGATCAAGGGCCCCACCTTTTGCAATCTGTTTTGCTTCATGATGGCATCGCTGCATTACTTGTTCTGGTTGACTCTAACAGGGGCAAGAGACCATGAATGCTTTGAGACATATCAAAACGTTTTTTATTTTGTAGAAGTTTGTTGATGCGATCAAATTTACTTAGCCTTTTTACCAAAAAAAAAGCATGGAACAAACTCAAAAATTTTTAATATTTGCACAGAAGCAGTCTCAACATTTTTCTCCATGTTTGCTACTGATTGGTTTTTAATCACTTAAAGCATCAAGAAATTTTCTTAATCAAATAAATCGGTCTTACCGCTTCTAGCTTCGGACCAGCTGTTTTGCTTAGGGACTTTAGGGAACCGGTACTGTTTCTTTAACCTTCCCCTCTAAAAATGGGGGCAAAAAAAAACAAATAAAGACCTGTACGTTCCAAAGTATGTCTCTGCTTCTCGGACCAAATAGCCGCATTTCACCAACCCGATTTAGGGAAAGCAGCACAGGGTACAAAATAAGCAAGGTTATTTTTTTGGGAAACAAGTGCTTTTAACCCCCTTTTTACTTTTCCACCATATTTGCCCATTGTATAGTTGACCCCTGCAATTTTTATTCTAAGCCATCTTTTTTGATTTTTTGTAAAATTTTTCTGGAGGGGATGACCACAAATTTTGGAACCAGG